>CAJNDT010004746.1:367443-492443 GCA_905221615.1 Symbiodinium sp. CCMP2592
AAACTTCAGGTTATCAGCCGTAGTTAGCTCCGTAATGGACATCGTGCCGTTCACAACGGCCGCGGGCAACAACGGTGACGATGGTATTGGTGGTAGACAGGAGCAGGAAGCGAACCAGTACTTCTTGCATTTGTTGCAGGAGAATACTCAGGTGAACTTGTTCCTGAATGACCCCCGCATTCAAAGTGCCTTGGAGCTTCGCGCGGAACAAAGACATCGATTTGCATTGGACAACGTGTACGCCGAAGCCAACGCATACATTGCACACCTAGAGGCAACAGCGGATGCGAATCATCGTCAACAGCTAGCATTTGTGAGCCAATCCACACACCTGTTGGTGGGACAGCTACACAATGAAGTACGAGTGCTAGAGACAATCGCCCGAGCAGAACGACAATCGGCCAATGAGCTGCAGGCACAGCTGGCACGCGCACAAAGGGAAAGTCATGATGAAAGGTCTATGGCCATGCAGTTTGATGCACATCGGACCGAGCTGGAAGCAGCAGCGCGCACGCTCACTGCGGAAAACAGACAGCATGAACGCCGTTTCGCGGAATTGCGCTCGAGTATCGAAGAAAACCACAGTGAGATGATTGCCTTTTTAGGGTCTGAGTTTGAGGAAAAGCTTCAATGGGAAGAGAATGAGTACTACCATAGGCTAACCTCTGAGGCACAGCAGTATGATAGCTTGGTTGATGACCTGCAGGACAGGAACGCGGAGCTTATAGCTGAGGTCGACTCACTCAGGACTGTCTTGTCGACAGCGGAGAGTAGCCCACCGCAAGGTGGTGCCGTGCCGGTGAAAGTCGATCCCAGTGAGAGCTCCAAGCTTCAACCAAGCCCACCGCAAGGTGGTGCCGCAGCGCCGCTTGTTCAGGGTCCTTCCGACCCTTCCGAACCCCAGGGAGATCCCTGTGTCGCTTCGGACGGTTTTGGGAAGGACCCAACGGTATGACATTGGCGAGCCTGAGGATTCCAAGGCCCACAATGTAGCGGTATCTGCTGCTGAACAGAGTGATAACAAAGAACCGGCAGAATCTACTGAAAACAAAGAACCTAGCGTACTTCTCGCTGAAGCACTCAAGTCGGTTATCCAGAAGCCTGACGATGACAAACCCAAGGCTAAGGAAGCTGAAACGGTGAAGCTACCCGACTTCCCTAACCCGGAGACTTACAGGAGCTGGAAGATCACAGTTAGGGAGGCCGTTCGGGCAGCATCGGACAGACCCGATGAGGCATTCAAATGGGTTCAAGAGGTTTACTCCAGGGACGCCGATCCGGAGAAGTTGAGGGACACGGGTAAATTCCTCACTTTGGATACGAAGATCCTTTCGGCGCTTTCGAGGGTTGCTAGGGGTGATCTTGGACGACAGATCATTAACTACAAGGAGTCTGAGGCAGCTGCTGGTAGGGCCGTTCGTGGTAGACAGGTTCTACTGATGTTCGAACACTACTTTAAGACCAACGAGGAAGCAGGCTCCCTCTACTCTGTAGAAGATCTACTCAAGGTGCAGTTGAATGGTGATGACCTTAGCACTTTCATTCACAATTGGGAGTCGGTCATCGCGGGGTTGAACCACCAACCCGAGGAGACTACACTGAGAGATATTCTACTTCGGCAGCTTCGCAATGCTAGCAAGCTCAAGTTTGATCTGGAAGTTTACGATAGGGCTAAGGAAGGAACAGAGCAGCGCACTTATGACTACTTGGTCAAATGCGTGAAAGAGCTGTTGGCAAGAGATAGGACTCGCAAAAACCGCACAGCAATCGCCAAAGCTCACGGTGCCAGATTTGGTGCCCCTGCTCCTTCCGATACCCCGAACACCCCTCGCGGCCGAAGCCAGGACAAGCCCTGCTACGCTTTCCAGCGTGGGAAGTGCCCACGAGGTGATAAGTGCCCATACAAGCACGTGAAGCCTACTCCTGAACAGACAAGGGGCAGAACACCTCCACGTACCCCTTCGAGAAAAGGTGGAGGTAAAGGCGGTAAAGGTGGGGAGAAAGAAGGACACCTCCAAGATTCCTTGCATCTTTTTCCCCAAAGGCACCTGCAAGAACGGTAAGAATTGCCCATTCATGCACAAGGATGCCGCTCCCTCTGTCCCGGCCAAAGGCGATAAGGCTGGCAAGGACGGGAAGAGATCGCCCTCCGGCAAGCGCAGGCGACCCAGTAAGAAAAGGCCAAAGAGTGAGGACAAGCCAGCCGCTTGCTGTCTTTCCCTCACAGCCACCCTCACGGGTGAGTCACCGGCCGATGCTGGGAAAGCCTATGCAGTAGCAGCCCGCAAGGGCCCTGCCGGAAAGCCCCGAAGCAGAAAGGTCCAGTTCCTAAGGCCAGAAATCATTGACATCCCGCCTGAAGGTGAAGGCTGGAGCTTCGTACCAGACAAGCACAAGTTCGAATTCAGGTACAAGTCTGCGGAGCTATGCCCACCATCAATTCCAGAGGACACCGAAGAAGCTTTGCAGAATGCCCGTCACTTGGAATCAGCAGTGAACGGGATGAAGCTTAAGGTTCGGGTCAAGTGTAACTACAGGTGTCGGGGTAGAGAAGGATTCTGCATTCACTGCAAAGAAGCAATTCCCCTGCCCCAACTTGCTGCAGCGGCGGTGACAGGTGAAAACCTCGAAATCATCGCAGACACCGGTAGCGAGGAAGATCTGATTAGTCACTCTGATTTGGAGGCCCATTTCAAGGGCAAGGCTAAGAAGGTTGCTTCCAACCCAGTGAGTTTGATCACTGCTAACGGACCAGTAGACGCTGATACCAAGCATGAGGTCTACATTGAGTCATTGAGGAACCCATTGCAGTTCGTTGAGCTCCCCAACACACCTGCAGTTTGCTCTGTAGGAAAGAAGTGCATGGAACAGGGGTTC
This sequence comes from Symbiodinium sp. CCMP2592, assembly GCA_905221615.1. Classification (NCBI taxonomy): domain Eukaryota; class Dinophyceae; order Suessiales; family Symbiodiniaceae; genus Symbiodinium; species Symbiodinium sp. CCMP2592. The sequence goes on from CAJNDT010004746.1 coordinate 370,321, forward strand.
TCTTTCCACTGGCCAGCGGGTGAGGCGCCATATTTCATTTGCCCAGACGGTCAGAAGATGATTTGCCAACTCCGAGGCAATGTCCCCGTATTTGGCGACCGAGGACCATTGATGGCATGCTTAGCGGCAAAGTCCTCAGAATCTGATGGCAGCAAGGTTGCACCGACCTCTGTCAAGTCTGGTTCGGGTTTTCGGTAAACAGCTGCCCGCAAGGGCACGCCGCACCAGCTAAGGGAGAGCACGAACATGAACTTGAAGGTCCAGCTGGCGCGGCAGAAGATCCCATCGAAAAGATGGCGAAGTGCATTCCTCCCATTCCTGGGGTGGAAACGAGGCAACTGCTAAAGGCAGGTTGGACTGTCATCAACGGCAGCCCCGCTGCTAAGGTGGCACATTTCCCAAAGACGCTTCGAACACCGGCTCCTAAGTTCCCAAGATATAGAATCCGGACTACTTGGGGATTCAAGGATGACGTGTGGTCTTTGTTGGAGGATTCAGTCAATATTGACGAATTGGACGGAATCTATGGGGAAGTACCTGAAGGGACTATTGCGACTATCACATTGTTTGCTTTGCCTGAAGGGGAAGTTGAGGCGCAAGCCGACAGCGATGTCGAGCCATACACAATGCCAAAGTCTAAGAAGGACGAAGCTTCCTTGAGGGCTGAGGCTGTGTCTTTGGAACATCGACTGACCCATAGACCAAAGAACCCGTTCTGCCCGATTTGCCAAAGGGCCAAAATGTATGCACCCCGGGCGCGTAAATCTGGTGGATCCTCTACAATCTACAGTAAATCGTTCGGTGACCACATCACAGTAGATCACATCGTGACCGCTGATGCCAAGGATTACGGGTTTCAAGACGAAACCGTGGCTCATGTTATGAAGGACGTGTATTCTAAGTTCAGATACGTGTACCCTTCCAAGACAAAGTCTGGTGAGCAGTGCTACGAAGACATGTTGCACTTCCTTGGTACGGATGATGAGGTAAAGGTTATATATTCCGACAATGCGTTGGAGTTTGACTTTGCGGCCAGACAGCTTCGCGCTCGTCACAACACTTCTAGGGAGTATGTGAACGAAAACAAGGCCGTAATCGAACGAGAAATCAGAACCATTTTGGAAGGCACACGGGCCAATTTAGTGCAATCAGGACTACCAGATCGCTATTGGCCCCTTGCATCGCAACATCATGCTATGTGTCTTAACATCACTGCGAGGATTGACAATGGTCAGATTCCGTGGGAAATAAGGTACGGTGAAAAGTTCAACGGCATGCGTATTCCCTTTGGAGCGAAAGTCCTCTATTGGGCCCCGAAGAAGCAACGCAAGCCTGAACGATCCAAGTTTTCTGGCACAGGGATTGAAGGTATATTCCTCGGGTATCACATCCAACCTGGTTTTATCTTCAAGCTTGAGTACGTCGTTGCTCCCCTACACAACATCGAAGCCGCGTTGGAAAACGAAGATCTACGTGTGTTTCGCACTAAGAGACTGGAGCTACCAGATGGTGACTTTAAGTTTCCGTTGTTGCAAGAGCCTGCCTTGGATAAACCACCAAGCCTTGATGCACAACATCACAATGTCCTTGATGAGCAAAACCCGCATCCTCCTCTGGAGGAAGGGGGGGGATACGATGAAGCCACAATTCAGGAACAACTTAGCGAAGACCTGGATGAAATGTTCCCAGAGCTATTTGGTCCTGATCGTGATAAAGATCCTCCGCCGAAGGACGCGAAAGAAGCCACCCGCAAGGGTGAGTCAAAGTCTGATTCCCGTGCAGCATTGCTTGATGATGTTCCGTTCTCTGTGAAGCAGAAGCTGAAGTCCAGCGCAGCAGTAGCAGCGCAAGAACCACCGTATGGTTATACGTGGAGTGGGGAATGTTTGGTCAAGAAGAACAACAAGAACCGCCCTGACGCTATTGATCATTGTCGAAAAGACAAAGAGCAACAGCAATTGCAGAACATGAGAAGAAGCTACATGAGGAGAATGAGGCACTGTATCGTGAAGCTGTAAAGGCGATACCTGCAATGCCAGTCCTACATGGGTGTAGCGAGGAACATCGGGAACGACTCAAAGGGCTATATGACAAGAAGCTTTTTCAGATCGCAGATGAGATGTATGCTGTTGTCGCCAAGGTCCTGTCGTCTAAGGAGATTTCAACAAACCCTAAGGCGCAGGCTGCCATGGACAAAGAATGGCAGAAATTGGTTGACAAGGGCTGCTGGGTACAAGGCAAAGTCAGGGAGTTCGAGTCGGTTGCCAACGAAGCTAAGAAATCTCAAACCAAGGTTCACTTTGGCAATGTTTTTGAGATTGGTACCCTAAAGGGAGCCGAGCTGAAAGAAGGCGACCCTAATCGTAAGTATAAGGGACGTTCGGTATTTCAGGGAAACAAAGTACTTGACGAAAACGCCGATCACGCGCTCTTCGCGGAGATGTCGAGCAGTCCTGCATCTATGGAAGCAGGAAAGATTCTTGACGTCTTCGGCTCACAACCTGGCTACGTCATCCAGCAGGCCGACGCCAAGCAAGCATACACCCAAGCCTTGTTCCAAGGGGTTGCCACTTGGGTACGGTTGCCTCGCAATCGCTGGCCTAAGGCATGGCAGGGCATGAAAGATCCTGTCGTTCCACTCAAATTGGCACTTTACGGACACCCCGATTCAGGGGGGATTTGGGAACATCACTGCGAAGCTGAGTTGAAGAAAGTCGGGTTCGCGGCAGAATTGACTGACATTTGGAAGAGTGTATTCTACCACCCGAAGAAGAAGCTGCTTTTAGTGGTATACGTCGATGACTTTAAACTCGCTGGCCCTAAGAACTCTATCAAGGAGGGATGGGACTTGATCTCGAGCGTCATTGATATGGATCTTCCGGAAGCCATTGGTAGATACTTTGGGTGCATGCACAAGGAAGAACACAACCTCAAGCTGCCCAAGGAAGCACACCCTTTTCGTCACGTGTTTGAGCCCGAATCATCAGCTGCAACTCCTGCTAGAAAAGAAGATTATTGGGACATCGACCCTGAGAATCTCATAGCAATCCGACATCACCGTTACCCTCGAAAAAGACTTTATGTCCCCAACGAGGATGATGCTAGAATGTTCCCGGGGATTGGCCCTCGGAGATACACCGTGGTGGCTAAAGCCACCCGCAAGGGTGAGTCGGAGGAAGTTGTTGTTGACAGTTGCAATCAAATGCGCGATCGCTGTCTTCAGGATTGGTGGGACGGCGAAACCTACTTCGACCTCGCAGGCCGGGAACAGTCTGATTTCGAGCTGGCAGTTGCAGCTGCAGCTGCCCGCAAGGGCAAGCCGGTTCGTAACAAGTCTGAGGCTAAAAAGGAGGCGAAGCAGAGCAAGTTTGTTACCTTGTCGCAAGACGTTAAAGAGAAGCCCGGTGCTATGACCAAGCCAGTCACTCGCATCACGTACGATATGAAGGACTTTCTCGACTCTTGTGTTGATCGGTACTGCGAGCTTGCTAAGGTAGAGCGTAAGACCCTGAAACCAGCTGCAACTCCCTTCCATGAGCTACGTGTGGCTTTGCCAACAGCTTCCGAAGGAGAGAAGGCAGGGCGCTTGCAACCTATTGCTAGTAAGGTACTAATGAAGATTTTGTTTGCTGCTCGCATGGCCAGATGGGATCTTCTAAGGGCAACACAGTCTTTGGCGTCGAGGGTGACCAAGTGGAGTCCAGATTGCGACTTGGGACTTCACAGGTTGGTTTGCTACATAAACTCTTCGCTCGATGTCACTATGAGCGGTTTCATAGGCGACAGCATAATGGATTGCAGACTGTGGTTGTTCAGTGATTCCGACTTTGCGGGCGAATTCGATTCAAAATCGACTACAGGATGTGCGATGTTTTTGGTCGGACCAAACACGTACTTCCCCCTCAATGCCTTCAGCAAGAAACAAACATCTATCACAATGAGCTCTACTGAGTCCGAAGTTGTAGCAGCGAAGCACGGTTTACGTGCCGAAGGTCTACCTTGCCTGAGCTTGTGGTATTTCCTATGGCGTGGAGATGCCGGCCGCAAGGCCGAGCCAAGGGCTGAGAGGGTGGATTCGATAGTTGCACGCATTGACCCTGAACTTGACGAAATTCGTTATGGGTCCACTAGACCGGATGGGTTGTCAATCGCAGACATCAACGGCCTCTGTGTCCAACTTCCTGAAAGTTTCGAGGTTAGACATATGGAGGATAACCAGGCGACAATCACTCTTTTGTTGCTAGGGCAAGCTGGTGTTCTACGACATACTGATCGGACACAGAGGGTGAGTTTCTCATGGCTAAAGCAGCAATATGAGGTTGGGCATTTCAAGCTACTGAATGTTGGTACAGCCGAACAAGTGGCGGATGTGTTCACGAAGCCTTTCACTGAAAAGAACAAGTGGACGCATGCCTTGAAGCTTATTGGACATACAACCAGCGCGAACGTAGCCGGGTGCAAACCCGAGTCGAAGGTCGAGGTCGACAACAAGGTTTCGGTAGCAGCAGCTCCGGATGCATCAAAGGTTGTCGAGGACTTCGCTAAACAATCGTTCGAGGCTAACGATTACAGCTTCAAGACCTTCGAGAAGCTAGCTGGGCTTATTCGTACCAATCTCAAGGCATCATTGGCAAAACCGCGATCGTTTATGGCTTCTGAGAACATATCCAAATACTTGGTGTTCGGCGCTTGGGTCCATGGTGGGTGCTTTGGTATTACCAACCGCACAAAATATTACCCATGGATTTGCAGGTATGTGAATGAATTTGTTAAGCGATCATCTCCGAAAGGGTTTACATGGACTTCGTTCGTGTTCAACTTCAATGGCAAGGCCCGCATCCACACGGATAAGTACAATCAGAAAGAATCGTACAACCTGACGTTCTCCTTCGGTAACTATACAGGGGGGACACTGTGGATTGAGGGCGCGAGCCAGTTGGGACCACCGGGAATATACACAGATGATCATGGCAAAGACCACAAAGGCTACAATTGCAACACATACCGCAAGCCTACTCTGTTGCATCCATCGACAAAACATGGTGTACAACCCTACACTGGCGAACGACATTCCTTCATCGCCTACTCTTCAGGGGGGTACCAGAAGTTCAACAAAAAGCAAAAGCAATTCCTACATCAATCACAGTTCCTCTTGCCTACGGCTCAGTTGAAGCTCCCAGCTCAGAAGGCAATGGTTTGTTTGAGGTGTGTTGGTTCCCCTCTCGATGAGGGGGGTAGGCTTAACAAACCGTGTTCTCGTTTCGAAAATGATTCGTTTGCACACACATCGCTCGAGTGCACAAACACACAACAAACTGCAAGCCTTGACCATGAAATCTTGGCTTCCTTTATGTGCACGCCTGCCATTGCAATTTCAGCTGGTTCTGATCTTCTCGACTTGCCCGAAGCGACTTCTACGATCCCCAAGATGGCAGCCATCGTTGTGAGCGACGAGTTCTGCAGGGTCAACACCTCCGAAGCAGACAGGGCTGGAGTTACCAAGGCCATGAAAACCATTCTCCAATCCGCCGCCCTCAACAACGATATCATTTCGCTCGGCGCCGATCATGAGAGCCAGCTCTTGGAGTCGGCGTACAGCTGCGTATCCACACAATGCGCGGCTGGGGTATCCTTGACCCATGCCGACGCAACCTGTGTGGCTCTGCGCCAGATGGCTGACCTCAGTGACGAGGGACTCGCCAAGTTGAAGCCAACCGCAAGGTTGAGCCCCAAGGCCAAGCGAGCCATCATAGTCGTGTCAGACAGCTCCACTGCACTCTGCAAGAAGAACAGGCGGGGAGTGTTCGTCAAGGCCGACTTGGATGCGGAAGTGAACATCGCAAGCTGGACGCTGGGATGGGCACAGACTCGCTACACCATGTGTTGGGGTAAAACCTTGGCGTGGATTGTCTGGCAGGTCGAGGAGCATGTGAAGGAGCTCCGGAGCAACTATCCGGACCACACCATCGACGTGATCTGCTGGTGGTGCGGGAACGAGATCTCCGGCCAGTGGGGCTGCATCCCCACGCGGCTAGGACCGGGACTCGCCTACAGAGATCCCAATGTCACAACGGAGACCGTCGCACGGAAAGTGAGAAGGGCAGCGGATGTTTTAGCCGCCCTCGCGGGCGAGCCGGACATTGGTTTTGTGAAGGTGATTGGGCAGGTGGAGGCGGACTTGTTCCAACTCCACTCAGCCTACAACGACTTCAATGCCGCTATGTTCGAAGAGTTCAGGCAGCGCGGTCTGCAAGTGCAAACCGCGAGCTCCTTGGTCGAAAAGCTGGAAATGTATGACAGCTTTCACGCCAGTGAAGACCCTCGCAACCGCGAGTTATTCCAGACCTACTTGCATGCGACTTTCAATGCAAGCAGGAGCGAATGGCTTGCCCAGAAGATGACACCCTGTGTCAGGGCTTTGCTTGTTCGCTATGAGCACTTTGAGACTGGCTCCGGTGCCAACAATCCAGTGCTCCAGGATGTCTTCAAGCAGTGGCGTGCGGAGAAGGACCAGCTCATGAACCCGAAACAGGCAAAGCCAATGCCGGTCACCCAGGAGGACAAGATGTGGGAAGCCCCAGATGCCGCTGACGCAACCGACGTCACTAAGATCTCCGAGGGGCCACCCATGGATAAAGCCATCCGCAAGGATGTGCCAAGGATCGGTGCAACCACTGATGTTAGTGCTGTTGCGGAGTGCGTCAATGACATTGTCACCCAGGACGCAGACGGTAAGGTGTCCTACAATACCCCGGGCACGGTGGAACTGGTGGATGAGGGCGACCAAGTCGACCCCATCCCATCATCGATTGGACGTGTTGTTGAGCCAGCGCCTCCCAAGAAGACTAAGAAGTCTGACCGAGACGAGGACGCCATGCGAAGGCTCATGTTCATTGATGAAAGCGCCCCGCAAGGGGCTGCCACTGTGCCAGAGCTTCCGAATGAGTACTTCTACAACGGCAAGAAGCACTTGATGAAGCCCTTCAACCCGGAGGACATTGTGGGAGACAGGCACGTGACATTCAAACACGGTGACCTGAAGTTCCTCACCAAGCTGCTGCGTGGCCATGAAATGGACGACTTCCCTGCATTGATCTTTGACCGTGGGTGCTGGGCAGACGTTGACACTCTGCTCCAGGTCTTCAACACGGCACGGAACGCACGCTGGGGTGTGAGGCAGCTGCTACGCGCAGCGAAAGCCGATAACAAGGGACGGATCAGACTTTTGGGCATTGATGTCCCCATGAAGGACACCCTGGGTCAACCGCTATTCCCTGTCCGGGTGAGGATGGCCCAAGGGCACAACTCCAAGCTCATCGGCAATAACCCGGACGCGGCGACCAGGTTCTACAGCGGATTGTCCGAGTACGAGGCCGACCTGCAGAGCAGCGTCAGGGGGGTCACTGTGCTCTCCCGCGAGGATACCCCCCCGAAGCTCTTCCACCGCACGAATGAAAAGGGAATGAAGGGGATCCTCCGCGATGGTATGATCGCCGGCTCCGCAAGGTCAGACAGGTCCCACAACTACCTGTCCCCGTACAAGTTGGACGACACCCACTACAAGAGTGGAATGCGCTCCAACCAGCCGATCGAGCTGACGATAGACACGCAGCGAGCAATCGCCGCTGGATGCGTTTTCTTCGTCACGGAGACCGACGGCGTCCTCACACGGGACAATGTGCCTCCCGATTGCGTGCTGTCCGCCATCGACACCAGCAACAAGAACCTCCCGCTCTATGTCGCCGAGCACAAAGAAGCCGCCCGCGAGGGTGAGCCAGAGCGCATTTTCCGCGCCAAGCGCGACTATGAGGAGGCCGCAGCAGCAAGCTCATCATCGGCACCGCCCCCAAAACAGGCGGCTATCGCTCCCAAAGCGATTGCTTCAAAGAAGATGCCGAAGGTGGTTCCCAAGCCCGCCGCAATCGCCGAGAAAGACGAAAGCATGGACTTGGATGAAGCCACCCGCGAGGGTGAGCCTGCTGATGCTGCTGGTGCATTCGACCTTGACGAAACCAAGGTTGAGGTTGAGGTTGAAGTCGATGAAGGCGATACAACGGATGCGGGTGAAGATGAGCCTTACCCACTTGGCTCTCACCCATGCCGCGAGTGCGCAGCAGTCGTTGCCAATGGCATGCTGTTCTGCCTCCGTTGCAAGGCTCCCCAGACGGATGATTCTAAGAAGATCACAAAGCGAGTCTTTGAGAATTCGAGACTCCGCCAGCGCCTTCTTGCCACCGCTGCGACCGGAGCCCAGAAGCCCATCGATGATCTCCTTGCGAGTGACCTTCGAGGCCTGGGCGAGGGACCAAAGAAACGTGGTCAGATGAGCGCAGAGGCTGCCGCCATTCGTGACGCCAAAGACCGAAAGATCAGGGCCGCCAAGTTGAACTTTGACACCGTGTCCGATCGCTTCGAGAAGGACGCGCAGTTCAACGTGAGGATGATGCAAGAGGGCCGCAACTTCGAGGACATGCAGAAATTCGATCACCTGTCGAACGCTGTGCTTCCCGATCCAGGACGCAGTGAGGAGCAGCGCTACTTGCGTGCCGGCTCCCATTATGGTGGTGGCAATGTCCCGCCTGCGAAGTTGGTCTATTATGCCCACTGCGAAGTGGAGCCGTTGAGGAACTTGCGGTTTATCGATGATACCGCGGATGTCCCCATCGGCTTGACCTACCTCGGTGCATTCCTCCCTCCGCGACTCTATGCTGAGGTGGCAGCAGTGAATGACGCTGCGAAAAGGATCCTGACTTTCGACGGCGAGGTCTATGTGTCGGCTACCACAACTGAAGGCATCACAACTGAGATCGGACAGATTCTTACCGATAGCCTCCGTAGTGCTCAGAACCAGACAGACCAAACGGAACGTTTGGCAGAGCGCAATCGCCAGGCCGCAGTCCAGAATCGCCCATCCCAAAAGGGACGCGGTCGCACGACAGCACCTGAGCCAATGTACAGAGGCTATACTCAGGCCCAGTGGGACGAGTACTATCGCCAGCGTCGTGGAGGTTACACTCAGGCCGAGTGGGATGCATGGAACCGCACCCATAGGCGCTGAGTCCTCATTTTGATTTGCTTCGGACCTGCAGGGCTTCCCCGTTGTGCTTTATAAATGCTCGCTTTGGCAAGTCTTCAAAACCGTTGAAGCCCAGGGCAACCTGGAGCCATGTACTATCCGCCTTAGCTCGAGCAGCACGGCGAGGGGGGTGTAGATTTTACCCTGCCTCCATTGCTATTTCTATGGTCCTTAGCTATGTCTGTACGCGATTGCACTTGGCCCAAGTCCCCCGTGGAAAAAGGTCACAAGGGTTGACTTACCGGTAACTAGCCGTGTCAAGCTGGTAGCCTGGGAAACTTCAGGTGTGGCTGGGTTACACTCTCATGAGCTACGCTAGAAGCTTCATGCACTGCAGTTGAGTGCGTTTGTTCTGTGGAGTTTGCTCAGAGTTGAGCCTCGTTCATTGCAAGGTCCGAACCTAGCAACACGATACGTAGGACGCAGTTTTGGTGACAGGTGCCTTCAGCCTTCTCTCACTACTTTCTCATGCAGGAGGGGAGCAACATTGTTTGCAAAGGCTGCATGCAGTACGGGCATCAGAGTCGCATAAGAATGGTGATAGAGACTGGGCATGTTCCTGTTGGCTACAGCGTTACGGCGATGGACTGACTGGGACAGGGCTGCTTTAAATTACTTGCAGTCCGAAACAGCGCCCGCCCCCAAAGCTTCAGAACCTCGAGCTCTGCAGGATCCCCGGGACGGCGCGTTTTCGGGGCTTCGCTTCAAGTTCGGCTTGCCGAGCTCGCCTCTGCGGCTTGCTGCAAAACTTCTTTTAGTTGCCATCTGCCTAGAAATTTCCGGTGTCTTCAAGACGGTTCCCTCTTTTTCACTGGACTCCGAGGTTTCGAAGCGGCCTGCTCTCCGGTGTAGTCGTGCCTTGCAGGGTATCTGGCAGGGAGGGAGACAGAGAGAGAGAGAGAGAAAGACAGAGAGTTATGGTTCCTGTGCCTTCGGATGGGAGTTTACAGTTTGCTAGGAATGGATGGTTTCCTTTGTCGATGTCTGCAACATCCGTGCAAGAAGCTCGTGCTGTGTCCGAGGACAAGAGCCTTCCGAGTCTGCTGCAGCACTTCTTCGGCCAGCAAATCGGTTTCTACTTTGCCTTTCTACAGCACCTGTTCAGCCTCTCGACGTCGGTTTTGCCCTTCCAGCTAGCTTCAGGGTTTCTAAGTAACTAACATCGATGGCAGGTGCTGAGCCAGTCACACGGTCTTTGTTGGGCTTTGGGCCCATTGTAGGGTTTCTTCGACTTCCTCCAACAGCAAAGCTTGCAGGACAAGGCTTCGGGATATGCAGGCCGTTGACCTCTTCACACGTCCCCAAACTCCCGTCACCAACATTGAAGCTCTTGATCCAGGTTACGGTTTCGCTTTGACGGTCTTGCTGGCTCCGCTGCTGGCAGTCTACAGCGTGGACTGGGCACAGCACGTCGTGCATGCGGTGAACACACAGGCAGAGCTTCGGGATCCTCCAGACATCTCCAGACTGTGAGCTTCCGTACAGGGGGGCCGCCAGTTCACATCGTGCCACCGTGACTGTGACACGTCGAACATGGTATGTCAGGATGAACAGGTTCAAGAACGCGGGCAATAATACGCGCGGAATTGGGATTCAGTTGATCGACTTCAGCTTTGTTGACGTGGCATTGCTTCATACCTTGGGGCTCGCCGCAACTGTCAGCAGCTACAGTCCGAAAGCCTGATGCCAGCCAAAGCCTGCACAAAGAATTGAAGAACTCACCAGGAGAAGTTGAAGCCTTTCCTACTGGTGGACGAATTTGCAGCTGAGTTGGACTCCGAGGCGGGCTCTGGCTTAAGCTTTGGGAGTCATGGGCTTTCGACTGAGGGATGTTTGGAGTTCTTTGAACAGGATCAACTTCTATAGTAGCAGATGATGAGGCGAAGGCTACAGGCTTTTAGGATTAGGAGGTGCCAGGGTTTTAACTCCACCCTAGGCATTCTGCGAAGGCGCAGGGTGACCCGGTGCACCCAGTAGACCTGGCGCCAGAAGAGGGTCAGATCCCAAGCGCCCCAGACTGCAGGCAGCAAAGAGGCGCTGGCCTTTGTGGCAGCTTGGTAAAGCCTTTGCGGTGCTTTGAGGGGAGTGTCAGTTTCTGAATCCTATCCGAGGAGTAGTGGACACAAATAAACACCAAGTGCCAGTTGATCCCCATCGTTCAGAGATGAGAAGCAGACACTTGGTGTTGAAGTTTCCGGAAAACTGCGCTGACGAGCTTGTGATTCGATAAAAGTTTGCGACGAGTTTTGCCTTGTTTGTATGACATGTTTGTAAAGAACCAACCAGCCCCTCACGGCAACGAGGTCTCTGATGGTCGGGCTGACGACCACAATATGGGGTCAATGCGTCATTGAGTCGTGGCACCGGCAGGACGGAACACGTGTGCACTTGGTAGGTTGAGTGTTCGAGATGCGTGTAAAGATGTGAAAGTCCAGGTTCCATGCATGTGAGATCGAATAGAAAGCACACCAGCAGATGACTGCTCAGCAAAGCAGCAGATAGAAGACATGGCTCAGACTATGCCAAACACTGGCCTTTCGGGTCCGGCTCATGCTCTGGAATCAAGAGGAAGCATCTTAGGGTCCTAAGAGCACACCTACAGTCACAGTAACCCCATGGCGCCTATCTCAGAACGTTCACAGCCAGCATCCCAAGCGTAAGACTAGGACTAGGCAACGGAGTCGTCTTTCATTGTGTTGATGCTTGGTGGCAGCTGGATCTGTGGTCCCTGTTCGAGGAGCAGCGCTACGCCCTCCGCTGGGGATCCTGGAAGGCTGGGTTTGGACACGGGTTGAACTGCACAGAGTCCATGCCTTGTGGCGAGTTGCATGATCCCCTCGTGCACACAGGGTTTTTGGCATCAGATAGCAAACCGGAGATGTTCTGGCTTCTGTGTAAGAAAAGAACCCAGAGCCAGAGCGAGGCAAGGAGGCAAGTCCAATCGTGGGTCCGTGTCCGTAGTTACCTTTGAGATTCGATGCTTTCCTTGTGGAGAGAAGCCTCCCCCCGAGGCACTTCAGACTCATCGAGCGCCAAGGCCAGCCTTTCGCCGGGCCCTCAGATGTTCGGAGTTCTCGCTTCCTTGATTGCATGCTTTGTTAGCCAACTTCGGCCTGATCCGTGATAGACGTGAAGCTACAAAGCTGGTCGTGCTGTCGGGAGTTGATTGCGAGCAGCTCTGTGAACCCTCAACAAGCTTGTTCTCACTGCTGCTGCCTCGTTTGCGTTGCTTTGATCGCCAGTCGAAGTCAATCTCTCAGGTGGGCGGGTGGCTCTGAGCCGGGCGACCAAGCTGCATGTCATCTGGACACACTGAACTGGTGCGACCTCCAGCAACCAGCACAAAGCAGCGTTCGCCCAGCACAAGCTTTGCTTCGTCCAATCGTCTGGCTTTGGGTTTCAGGTGGATGGCCGATTGGTGCAGCTTCATCACGACAGGACTCTTCCGTCAGAAAGAAGCAGAGTACCGTGTACCGACCGATCTTGCGCTCCAACACTTGTCCGCGGCTGCTGCGGTGCAGCAATTAGAATGCTAATTGTAGCCTGTAGCGAGGAGGCTGTTTCAAGCGCGGGTTATCGCTGAAGCTTGGCTGCAGTCCAGCCCGTACCCCCGATTGAGACCGTGCTGCGTTTGTGTGATTCCGTGAATTTGCTCCGCCTTGCGGTGTGTTCTGTTCAGCCTTGGATAGGCATCATCAGCATAAACTAGGATTCTGTCAAGCCCTTCGCGAAGCGACAGGTTCAACTAGTTCATGCAACATGCACGAACTGCGACGTCTTGTAGCAGTTGAAAACATCCTCCTGATTTAGCCGCAGTCTCGATGTACCATCGGGGAAGGTGAATCTCTGCTTTCTGGGACTCTGGGTCCTGGTCTTCCTGAGCTTTTACATCCTCCGCACAAGCCACGTCCAGGCAAGGACTTAGTGCATGGCTTGGGCTCCAGAGTTGCTTAGGTCTGAAAATGCGCAGGTTTCGGCTGTGCAGGGGCCAAGTTCAAAGTAGTTGAGTTCCAGGATGCATGGGATAGGAGGGCGGTATGAGCTGGTAGGAATTGCCAAAGACTGTCGGCTATTGTACGGTGTGGAAAGAGTTAAAGTTAAACAAGCCAGGTATAAAATGCTCCGCATGCGGTTTCGGAGATTTTGGCATGAAGTGAGGTGCTGGTGCCCTGCGGCCAGGCTAACAGTTACAGTTGAAGAATTAGGCACGACGGCTTCTACACTGCTTTGCACATTCGTCTTGTGTTCGCTGTGCGAAGAGGTGGCAACCGAGAACTATGCGTCCATGGGAGCGATGTTCTCTGTTGCCCCTCAGCCTGGTTGAGTACAGAGCCGAGTTCAGAATGCTGATGCAGTTCTTTTCGAGTGAAGCAAGCCGAGCAAATCAGAAGCTGTGGCTGTCAGCAAGGCCCAAACAACTTTCGACATCCACAACTTCTTTGAAGCAAAAGCTACGACGGGCACTGTTGGATTGATGCTGCCTCGACAGGGCTTTTAAGTTGCAGATTTGAAGTAGAGACCGAACTCACATTTGGGATACTCTAGGACGACTCTGCCAAAGCCTGTCGAGTGCAGTTCAACTTGCGCCTAATCCAGAGTGTCAAGGACCATCTTAGTCTTAACTTCTTAACCGTAGACTTGTCAGCTGATTGCAGGAGCTACATTGTAGCTCCTGCAATCAGCATATCGCTTTCAGGGGTCAAGTCAAATCCTATAGGAGGAGAATAGTTCTTGCGGATTGGAGTGTTGAGCTCCGCAATCCGTTCCGGTCCTGGGGCTTGTCCGGACCCGACGTTTGCAACAACCTGTTGCATCTGGTTGCTTAAGGTAAGTGTGTTGCTGTACCACCTCTTCCGTGTTGTCGCCCACATCCTGACAGACGCGGAGAACCACCGAGAGGAGGACAGGGAAGTGTACGCCACGAGACTTCGCACTGCATACATCACTACAGTCAAAGGGGTGCACAGCTGCCGGCATCTTCAATCGTCGGGTGGGTGGGGCTTGCCACTACATAGCACACGCTGTCGCCGTCCTGGACCAAGACACCGCCAGGCACAACACAGTTACCCGAAATCGAGGCAGCGTTGAGATCCAAGCCCTCGAAAACAGGCCGACACCAATTTTAAAAGAGGCATTTGTTGCGTGCCGGCGGACAGCTAGGAAAAGCACGCGATGTGCGCGACTTGCTGTTTTGCATCAGGTGCCTCTCTGGAGTTCCCAAGAACGGCGCCCGGAAAGATGTTGCAGACACGGCTTCTAGAAGTTTTGTAGCACCAAATTTCATGAAGCCAAGCATACTGCATCCGGACGAGTACCCTGGTTCTGTAGCTTGCTTTCCCAATTCCCAAGACTAGAATGGCCAAGATCACGCACCACGAGCTTTCTCCATGGAGGGCTTGTGGCCGATGGTATCGCGGGATACACGAGAGCAAATGCTTCTGCAAGCTCAATGCCGGAATCCTCTCGAGGATTCTTGGGAGACGTCGATCCTAGTGAAGAAGTGGGCGCTGACGGTGATTGTCCAATGTCGCGGGCCCGCATACTTTGGCCTTCCGGACAGAAGGTCGGCCGGGTCTTGCAGTCGTGAGGCGTCATGCTGGGTTGGTATGTTCTACCCGCCACGCCTTGTTTCTAGCTAGAGCAGTGTTCCGCAGAATGCAGAATGGTAGAATTTCAATCCTCTCGCGTCCTGTTAGAGTCAAGATTGAAGACCTATCAGGCAACTCGTAGTCCTTGTGGTCAGCCATTGAGTGAGCAATGCTGTTGGTGAGTGCCTGCAATCTATCATGCTCCGGTGTGACAGCTGTGTTATTGCACTGGAAGCCCCGAGGTTCTGCGACCATGCATTTGCTCTTCATCCGGCCCTGGCTTTGGCCGTGTGCATATGGCAGGCCAGGAGAGGCTTGGATTTGACTCCTTCGGCCGGGATTTTGATTTTGTGCTCCGAGGCTTGCTGTGCTTGGTAGAAGGTGAAAGTTGGGAAGGCAAGAACACTGGCGTGAAGGCATCGGGTCGCAAATCGTCCTGATGGTACGGTTTCTGTTTCCCGCAGCTTTGGATCCTTACAGGCTAGCTTGGCAGGCCGCTGTCTTCTGTAGTTTCGCCGTTTCGCCAGATTTTGTTTCAGTGCAACCTTCGTGCCCGTGGCAGTCCCGACATCCGGCATCGCCTTGGCATCGAGAGCTGCGCCCTGTGGGACAAGGCAGCAGGTTTTGGGGCCCGACAGCAAACAGTCGTACGTATTGACCAAAACAGAGACCAAAAACCCTGAGGCCGTGAACAGTGGTTACTATTACTATTATTATTATTACTACTATTCAGCTGACGCACATGTCCGCATACTCGGCTAGTGCTCCAATGGCTTGGAAACACAGGATTCATTTATTGTTTGATGCGGCTTTGTTTGCTTATTGAGTTTTTTTATTGTTTTTATCTGATGCAGTTTGCGTTTTTTGGAAAAAGAAGGCGAAGAAGAGATATTGTGCCTCCGGAGGATTGTTGTGATGTCGAGCTCCACAGTGGCGGACAGGCGCGCTTAGCTGGCAGGGTTCAAGAATCAGGCATGGCGTGTCCCCAACATGCTTCTTCATCTTCGTCTTCCTCGAAGGCTTTCCTGATTCTCGATGCATCGACTTGCCAGAATCTGCCCCACCTCTGTTTACGAATCTCCTTGGCTGAAGCCCGTGTTGTCGGAGAGGTCCTCCTGAGCTTCGCGCAGCTGCGACGGGAAGCGGTGGTGCGCCACGCCAGTGCCTGTGCTCTCCAGGATTGACGTATGTGATCGTATGTGCATATGCATGCATGCACGGAGGGCATGTTTTTATTGTTTTGTTCGTCATGCTTTGGAGGACGACTTTTCAGACAAACGACGGCGAAACCGAACACAGGGAAGCCTGTTCCACAAACATTTCGGTATTGTGATCATAGCGACGCCAGTTCAAGCGATAGGTAACAGAGACATGCAGCAAGTTCAGCTTCAACTTGTGGAAAAAGATTTTGCTGATCAGATTTCCTTGCAGCGCCTCAGCCCAGTTCTTCTCACTGAGGGCAGTTCGTGGCTGGGTGGCTCGCCGCTTGGTTTCAATTTCGTTTAATTTGTTTATCTCTTTTGCTTTCGCCGCGTGCATGTGTTCCGTCCACTTTTAAGTCTGGGGTGATGTTTTGTCTGGTTTCCCCATCTTTGCACACCGCGTTCGCCCTGGCAGAGTTGAAGAGGGCAGAGGCTTACAAAGGCTGATAGAGGCGCCCAGGCTAGGCGGAATCGCGCTGATGACTAATCGGGTGCGGGTTGAGGTTTGCAAAGCGTGGGATCTCAACCAACACAATCACTTCTATATCTAGAGCATTCTAGAGCTACAGTTAGTTGCTGACTCGAATGGTTGCAAGAGCTCCATGCTTTGCAGCCAGCCATCTGCATGCATGTGCAGCAACCAAGCACACCGCATGCACAGCCTCCTCCTTCAGAGGCACGGCCAATTCACTGAACAAATGCCACCCCCTTCCGGGGCCCAAGGAGAAACCCGAACGCACGTGTTCACTTATAGCTTTCCCGGTATGTGGCCGCCCGTCTTCCACCAGCGGTTGGGCACGTTGGGCCTTGACATCGAAGAGCTTACGCAATGATTCGCACATCAACCCATCAACACCCGAATCGCGCGACTTGTCGGTCGGGGCGAGTTCGGGCCCGTCGACCTGCTAAAGTTTGGGGCATCACTTGGAAGCTCAACAGCACCAATACTGAGAAGTCTAGATTCTCCACAAACCCGGGCAGTGCAACATGTCAGACAAAGCCTGGTCCATGTACCATACGTGTACATAAGTGTATGGTCGTTGGCTGCGGGGAGCCGAACTGGGTACAACTCCTATGCGCAAACCTCGGAGGAGCATCTGAACCACAGGCTCGGTGAAGTGTACACCTGTGGCGGCAGGTCTCCAAGATTTTCACCCACAACCTGCTCAAGTGGATAGTCCCTCGAGACTCGGATGTTTATTGGTATAGATGTTGACCCCGGGCAGCAACCTGAGAACCTCAGACTCATTCGGTGAGTGATCCGTTTCCTTCTTGATGCAGTTGTGGAGCGCATCGAAGCTTGAAGTTACGTGTCCTCTGCAACCCAGATGTCATAAGGACTGTTCGGCTTCCTTTGCAACAGAGGCCGCGGGTCTGAAAGGGCAAGCAGCTCACACAGGGGCGCACGGGGAGGATGGGCGGTAACGGAGACACGTTTCCTACGATGCGGACATTGCTGTGCAGGCAACTCTGTTTCTGAAAAATCCACAGCAGTGTGAGGCGCAGTGAGTGTTTCTTATCAGAGACAGAGCAGGGCGTTCATCGTGCCGAGGTCTGTATCCTCTGCTGGCAGTGGACTTCGCCGAGGATGTGCTGACAGACCTCGCATCTCGGTGGTAGTGACAAGTCCTGAACGAGTGATGCCAGGGATTATCATGCCTGTGTTCCCCCTTGCTCATGGAGCGGCTAAGAGAGGCTTGATTCCTCAAGGCATCGCCAAAGCGTGTCTATATCCTTCCTGAATCAACACGTGGCACATTCCACGATGAAAATGGTCGTCCTATGTCGTCCTCGATCACCCGAGCCATCATTCCTCGATGTATGCGCAACCTGCCTAGCTGAAGCCTTTGCGCAAGCACACTTGGCCAAGCAGTCCTTTCTGCTGCTCCACGTCTCGCGAACCAGATGCTAGAAAGTTCTTGTCGCATTTCAGGCCATGTCAGACACTGAGCTGGGCCGCCGTAGAGTCGGTCGCAGCTTCATGGACGCATACAGAGTTCGGATGTGTCGATCTGTTACAAAGGACCGAGTCTTGCGGGCATGGGTTCCTTCTGCAAGGCTGTCTTTGTTCGGACCGAGTGATTGCTAGACTTCTTCCGTCCAAAGCTCCGGGAAGGAATCTCTCTGGTCTACCCTTGACACAAGCGCAGAGGTCGGTTGCGGCGCTGCTTGGCATCGCTTTGTGCACGGCGCGCCCCTCTCCTGAAGAGGCGCGGGGCAACCTCGCATGCTGCGCTCCCCCCAACGAGAGTTGTGGTGACGAGATGTGTCAGCTCAGGGTGACTTTCGTCGGATTGAGTTTTCGAGAGTTTTGGAGCAGGGGTTCAGAGATCAATAGCTGACGGACAGTTCAAAATTCCAGGTTCCGGTAAAGTATCGCAGGCAGACAGGTGCTTAATTTCCAGCTTCGGCTGCAAACTGTCCTGGCGACCGTTTGTGGATAGCTTGGCTTTAGCGCACACGTGTCTTACAACTTCAAGGGCACCCTGCAAGGCAGCTTTGTGCAAAGACTAAATTTCACACCCGACCCACGTCGCCCGGTTGCAAACAACGTACCCACCACTAAATGTATATTATGACAATGACTGATGTGCTGTCCTCACAGGTGGCAGCGTAGTGCCACGGATTTGCCAGGCGATGCAGGACTGCGCACTGAGTTGAAACAGACTGCTCAGAGTCTCAGGATAAGGGTGCGCGATATTCCGTTGGTCTGGAATTTTGTCTGGCATCTGTCAGGCTGCTTTCGCAAGGAGCGGGTTTCGAAGGATTGGATAGGGTTCCTCTGTGTGTGTGTCATAGTAATTTTAATGCTACGCAGCCCGCCTCGGCTGGCGGCTGCAGTATGCTTGTCGGAAATGCTCATTTACGCTGCTATTAGCAGTGACGCCGCGAAGACAAGGAAAAGGAACAGCATACCAGAGGCAAGTCAGAAACAGCTGGAGCAACAAGACAGGAAAACGACGGAACTTCGACGAGGAAGCAAGGAAACCAAAGGGCAAAACCACTCAAAAAACAAGCACACGAACGAAGCACAGGCAGTAAGGACTGAAGGGTCGAAGAACGCGAGGAGCAAAAATGAGAACACAGCAGGAGAGAGAAAAGAGAACCCAAGGAAAGAACAACGGAAGCAGCAGTCGACCGAAAGCAGCGGGCAGATCGAATAAGCGGAAAGACGGAAAAGTAGCGGAGGAAGGTGGGCAGGTGGTAAATGATGGACCAAGAAAAGAAAGAACCGCGGCAGAAGGAAGGGGAACAAGAACGAGGAGGAAGCTTGGGGCCGGAAAGCTGCGAAAAGGTGGAAGAAAAGAACAAGGCAGGACGTCGAGGAAGAAGAAGACACACTTGAAAGAAGACAGGACAAGATAGAACAAGAAGCAAGTCCATAGAAGCAAACCGGGAAGTCAAGAGAAGTAAACCGGAAAGCAAGCAACGGAAAAAACACGCGAGCGAAAGATAGGAAGCAAGGGCGAGGATGGGAAGCAGCGGGAAAAAAAGAAGTAACAAAAGGTAAAAAAGAAGCAGGAAGTGGCTTGGAAGGGTAGACGCGGCAGAAGGAAGGGGAACAAGAACGAGGAGGAAGCTTGGGGCCGGAAAGCTACGAAAAGGTGGAAGAAAAGAAAAAGGCAGGTCGTGGAGGAAGAAGAAGGAACGCTTGAAAGAAGACAGGACAGGATAGAACAATAAACAAGTCAAGAGAAGCAAACCGGGAAGTCAAGACAAGCAAACCGAAAAGTAAGCAACGGAAAAAAACACGCGAGCGAAAGATAGGAAGCAAGGGTGAGGATGGAAAGCACCGGGAAAATAGAAGTAACAAAAGACAAAGAAGGAGCGGGAAGTGGCTTGGAAGGGTAGAGGCGGCCAACGGGGAAGGCCGGCGATGAAAAGGGAGCGGGGGGGAGGGGGGGGGAGGGAAGGCACAAATCAGCAACAATTGAGGGGAAGTACAGGGGGAAACGTGGGAAATCGGGAACATCACGCGTGACAAGACGGAAGCCGGGCAAGGGGGTCGAAAACAGGCGCTAAAAACGGGTGGAAGTTTGCGTTGGAGCCACGGGGAGAAGGATTAGGTAGAGGGTTGGTTAGTATTAACCATCAAGACGCCAGAGGCCTTTGGCCTCGGCGGACTTAGTCTGTGTTGATTTTTACCGCCCACTCTAGAACAACCATGTCACCAATCAGAGCCGCAGCGTCAGGATGGTGCATCTTGACTTCCTAGCTGGCAGTTCGCACGACTTTTCTCACCGTCCGCGGCTCCAGTCCAGTTCATCAGATCGAGCGAAACCCCGTAACACAAAGCAGGGTGTTCAACCTGTACGAACGAGCATGTGATGCAGGTGGACTAACTCTCATGTACACGTGGATGCCCCCCGCAGCCGTAAATGCGGAAAGGTGATGCATGGGGACTGACTGACATGTACATTTGGACGGGCCGACGACAGTAACACCAAGCAGTATGTCCAAAGTCTCCAGACGAGCGTACCATGCATGCGACTTGTGTGGACTAGCTCACGTGAGCATGAGCTGTGGCATGGTTTGTGTATGACATTGGTTTGGTATTGGTCCGGGGTTGGTCCGGAACTGGTCCCGGAAATGCATCGATGATTCGCGACTTGGGTTTCGCAGCTTTGACATCTTGCTCAAAGAGGATGACCTCTTTCAAGAGGCCACATGCAGGTGCGGGAGATCAAACTTAAGCCTTGGGCATCGGCACAAACCAGGCCCGGCGTGGCATGAGATTTGGGCTTCAGACTGACAGAGAGATACCCAATATAGTTTCATTGCAGAAACGCACGTCACAACCGGTTTGCGACTTGTGTCATTCTACAGTTGTGTATCGAGGGGCTCTGCATGCGTGCTTCCCCGGCCCAATACAACATCTTCATTGGAAGACTGCAAGCATTCGTGCTAAAATCTGCTAACGCCACAGTTTCAGTGGAAAAACAGAAAGCGCAGCCGGTTGCGCTTGGAGTTTTAAAGGCATTCCTGCAAGCAACCTGGTGCTTTGCATTCATGCTTGCTCGTCCCAAAAACAATCATTTCATTGAAGCAGGATTCTGTCGCGAGCGTTTTCTGATAGGATGGCAAGACCTCCAGGCGCCAGCATGTCCAAATGAGCGTTTTACGCCTGTGATGTGTGTGGAGTAGCTCACATGTACATTTGCTTGCTCCCACGGCCGTGACACCAAGCAGTGTGTACACAATGTCCAAACGAGCGTAACGTGCATGTGATGCGTGTGGACCAACTCACATGTACACTTGGACGGCCCCAAGACTGCAAAACGAAGCAGTGTGTCCAAAATGTCCAAACGAGCGGTTCTTGCATGTGATGTGTCTGTTTGTGAGTGTGTGTACCGACTCACGTTTGGACGTCCCACGACCGTTTCACCCACTTTGCGACAGCTGGTCCACCAAATCCACCAACACTGCATTTGGTAAGGCAGCTTACGGATGCGACAACAACAGCCAGCAGTCATTGGCCCCAGGCGGCATAATGCTCCGCTTTCGCATGACACTACTCTCTCCAGCGACTGTTTCAGGACCTTCCAACTTGCCGCTTCTCAGCTTGAACAGTTATGGCCGAGGCTCAAGAGTTCTGGGCTCTGGGTTGCCGTCGCAGCTGCACAAGTAAGCACCAGCCCAGGAAAGAGCTTACTGCAGCATGCGAGTGCCAGCTGGACAAGCAGGCCGCCATGTGCTCTTACTTGGGCAATGCAGATCCAGGGTTGGGCTGTAGCGTGTAGACTCTGAGATTGTGGTGAGGATTTAGGGCCTTGGTGCTTAGCTACGGATTCGCGCTCGAAGTTGTGCACTCGTGCATACTTTTGATTTTGTCCGACCATGAACCTGCTGATGTTGAGGAGCAAGTTAGGATAATCAGGATGCACAGTGATATAATTAGTGCCGACGGGGCCGTCAAAGGCGCCCTTGCGGGGTGGGGCGTGGGTTTGCTGCCTGGACGGCGGAAGCGACGAAGGGCTTTGTGTCAGGTACCACATGTGATATCAGCAGTGCACTGTGTCGCTGGAGTGGCTGTTTCTGCTTTGGTTCGTGTATCGCGTTTGTATGCGCCTAGGTTCTCTTCCTTCAGACTGTGTTTCAGCTTGGGTGGCCGCCTCACTTCGAGCTGTATTTCTGGTTGCGTTTGCATGTCGGCAACACTTAGTGATTTAGTTGTTGTCGCTTCATTGGTCGGTTTGGGCGGTTGTTGGCATCTTCGTGCCGTCTGGTTTCTTCGTTTCGATCATGACTTTGAGCATGATTTTGGTGTTGTCTTTGGACCACGTAGTAGAGTCTGGCCAGAGCCCAAGTCTAAAGCCGTAAGATCCGAGATGCCGGAGCGGTGCCGGCATGGAGGCTTCGAACCAATACTGTATGCGGTCGAATCAAGTTCCGACTCCCAAACACAAGGCTGAAGCAAGTGACTGGAAGATCGCGCTGGTTGAAAACGATGAGATGAGTAAGGCCGAAACCAAGAACACACATGCATCACTGCAGTACGAAGCCAAACGCAGAAACAGCAAAACGGAAGTCCAAAACATACAAAGCACGGGCCTAGCTGCGGGAACCCGACGGTGACCCCAAGCAAATACAACCAATGAAAGCCTGATGACCTGATGGTTTTTTCGAACCTTCTTCTTTATCTCTTCGTTGGGGGCTTCGAACAAACCACGGACGGAATTAGTGCTTCGGCAACCCCCAGCTTTGTCCAAAGATGTCTTTACAGAATGGGGCTTGAGCCAGCGGGCGGGTGACAACGAAGAAGGGTCGCCTTTGGCAACACAAAGAGCTTGGACTAGTTCTGCTTGAAACTGGTTGGTTTCACCGAAGGAGCCGTGGGACGTGCTGGACACAGCGACGGACCTCTCTGTTCACTTTCTGGTGACATCTTTGACAACTGTGACGCAGGGCTGCAAATGAGGACCTTCAGCGACACAAGCGAAATGTTCCGGAGATGCCTGTGTTAAACTGCGTCAGTGTCATGGAGCCCTTCCTAGCACAAAGTTTGTGTAGAGGGCGGTCGACCATTGGCCAGTTGACAGCTGCCTGTTGTTTTAGTCGGAGGCACGGTGGACATGTGCGAGCTTCATCCTTGTCAGCTGGCGCCAGTCATTGTTCGTGAGCTGGTAGATGTCAGCTCTGTGTTCCGACCAAGGATCTACCCGTTTGCGCCACTTTTGTTCTTGGCGCAGCTCCCGCTGAGAATGGACGGTTCTTGCTTTTCCAGTTCTTGTTTAAGAAAGTAGCTTTGCTCTAAAGCGACAGGCTTCTCCAGCTGTTCCCGGAACGTGACGTGTCCATCGTCTTGCCTCCGAAATTAAATTTGTTTCTGTTGCAGAGGACAGCCCGAGACTACTCAAGATCTGTAGCCCACCAGCATTCTCGCTTTCGGAGCACCTGAGGGGAGAATTTGGTGCTGCATATTTGTCCCGACAAAGGTCACAGGGAATCAGCGCAAGCGGCCGTCTAAGCGCATCTGAGCTCCCTGTGGCTCCCGGTTGGTGGTGTTTTGGGGCCGACGTGTGGGCACTGGTGTGGGCATGAGTTTCCAAGCCTCAGCAGACAGATCAAGAGGCTGCTAAGTCAAGATTCACCAGGCTACTGTCTTGGCCTAGCAGGTGCCCTTCCATTGGGTTTCGAGCTTCGAGTACAGCCTGATTGTGTTTGTGCCTGAGGCATCTGGTGGTGGAGTTCCAAGTGGATTTGTTTCAGCTTCCCGGAAGAAGGGTGCAATATGGTGCAATATGGTGCAATGACTTTTGAAGCTCACGCCTGAAGTTTGATCCGAAACGCAGACACTTAGAGATGCCATATCTCAGCATCTCGTGTGTGTTAGACCTTCAGTACACATACAGCCGCAGCACGCCGCCGCGACGTTTCTCGACAGCCACATGTGACCTCTGCAACGCTGCCTCTTTTCTATGCTGGAACTGCATTGCGTATTGCGCCGAGGCTTTTGGACCGCCGGCAGCCGAAACCTCGCTTCGCGAAGGGTCTCCCGCGGGCCTGGCTTTCAATTTTCCAGTCCTATGTGTGACCTGGTTGCATCATAGTATGCTATTCCGCGTGCATTTGAGCATCCTTTCCAGACCGTTGGGGATGCCGAGATTTTGTCCTCCTCGTTTGGTACATACAGAAGGCCCTGACAACGAATCATACCACTCGGCAGAAGCCTCAAGCTATGCAACGGCGCAACAGTCGCAAGAAGCCAAGGTACATTGGTGCGTCCGGTGGCCGCAATTCAAGAGCAGCGTTCCCTGGGACTTTGTTCGCGTTCGGCAGGCATGGACATGGACACAAAACCAGAGGGCATTCCTGTTGAGAATCTGCGGCATCGGTTGGTTGACGTCAAGCACCAGAAGCAGTTCTTCAACTCCAAACGAGAATAAAGAAGCCGAGGTTGTCGAACCTGGCAATTGTGACCTGGAGAACCACTCTAGTAGAGGTTCGACTGTCAGGGTTTCAGCCGTGTGAAGGGTACGGCTCTTCTTTCTCTTACTGGGAGATCAGTGAGACTCCTAGTCTGGATGTGGAGAGTTAACATCCGGGCACTTTTCTGAGACCCTCAAAGCACGGTCGCAACACATTCGCATGACCCACTCTCCAGAGCTCTAGGGTCCACGACATCGAACCTCCAGCACCACGGTTTCGAGGATTTGGGAAGAAGTGCTTGCTGCCAGATGAATCATCTTCACCTCGAAGATCCTTTTAGCCTTCATCAAACCCAAGTAGCTGCGAAATTAAAGAACAGTATGCACCGTTGGGGCCATGGTGCGTAAGCTCGAACCTTGTGCTTAGACTCCAGCAGGCGGTCAGACTCATCACGTCTGCAAATATACATGCTCCCATGTTCGTCCTCGATGCACTTCTTCCGTCGCCGTTAAGCTTGGCAATGCTGAGTTCAAGCGAAGTGTCTGAGTGTTCTGTATTGTGCTTGTCCAAAGGAGGAGGTTCGCATGTGTACACAAGCCAGCAGGGGGATGTTCATAGGACCTCGTGTGTCTACATGTGTCTTCTTTTTCAAGCCCGGTATTCCCTGAAAGGATTGGCTCGGCCGTGAACCCGGAGTGCATGTCGCGTTTTTCAGCACGGCTATGCTTCTGCTAGTGACTTGGCCGGGCTGGCTTTCGACTTACATAGGACATAGGGAGGGTGTGCAGGGGAGATTGAGAGGACGATAGCTTCTGGGGGTGACCGCCGTAGCAACGCACAGGGCTGCTCCAGTGGCACGCTGTCGCTTTTTGCTTCCACCATGCTTTCATATTTGCATATAGAATTGAGCGCACCAGCCAGCGGCATGGGGAAAGTTTTGAGGAAGCAACGAAGAGCTCTGCTCGGGTTGCTGTGGGCGAAGCACTGTGTCAATCCAGAGCTAGCAGCCAGGTCTTTGTGCTGGGGATGGTGCATTTGGTCACCCCGGCTACTCCGACCGACGTCATCGAACACCTTCAGCGCGAGCGGGAGGCATGAAGTTATTGGGGTGCTGGTTCTTGGGGTGCTGCGGTCATGGCTTACATGGTGTGTGGTATCAGTGAGTTCACTGCGCCGGGCTGGCCTCAGAGGTCTCCAAGATTCTGCTAGAGCATGACATCCGAGATGCTTCCTGCGCATGCGAGGAAGGGCAGAGCGGGCAGAGGGGTCGAGTAACTGGCGGATTGCACAGCGCTAAATCTTGGTTTTTCACTCTGGGAGGCTTTGAGCTAGAGACCGGGCGCATTGTTGTGGCTCTCGTGCAAATTATAGCTAGAATCATTTGTGCATCGAGCTTTGGGGCTGGGATCGCAAATCTCAAGGTGACCTTCAAAGCACACCTGCGCGAACAGGTCGAGGCGTTCTTCATTGGCCATGCATCGAACCGCGAGGGCGCAGAGAGACAAAATCAGCGCATGGTCCAGGGCAGTAGTCGCAGTGAAGAGCGTTGTGCTCGTGGAAGCTGCTTGGAACAGACGGCGGTCAGAATTAGATGATATCCCTGCCGACCAGCCGATCGAAACAAGTCTGCACAGCACCCTGCGCCCCATAGGACATTACTCGGCTCAGGTCGCATGGCTCTACCTTCAGCCGCGGCCGCTGGAAGCGCGCACGCGCGCAAGAGTGGATCAGTGACATGGCCGACAAGACCTTCTGGACGAGAACAGATCATGATCGTCAGTCTTCGGTTCATGCCCCACAACAGCAACTGTCGTGAGCACATGTTGTCACACTCTCACTTCCCTAGGCCCTAGGCCCTAGTTTGCTGGTGGTTTGGCAACTTAGAGTTGACGCGTCCAGCAATCGGTCTTCGCTTGCACTCAGCGGCCAAGGCCAGGAGTCCATGAGGCTTCGCGGCTTCCCCAAGCCTGAACTTCCAAAACCGAACCCCGAAGACGCTTGACAAGGCTTCGTCGGCTCTCAGATTCGGCGAGGGTGCGCTTGGCTGCCAAGGCTGGCCAGTGCCGGAAGTATGAATCGTATGTGAGATTAGGGTCGGGCGCCACTGACTACATGCCAAATGTTCAAGGTTCGAGGTAGAGATGGAGCGCAAAGCCGCCAAGCTTAGGTGTGAGCCCGTATGGGGTTTAGGTTGATTCATGACACTGTAGGTTCCCAGCTTTGAGATAGGTGGAACTGATCTGAGAATGTCCATTTCCGGGCCGAATTTCGCGTTTGCGACGTTGACACCCGATCTTTCAGCAGCAAAGGCAGTTTACCCTTCCGTGGGTGTGCTCCAAGTTTATGTAGTTATATTCGGATTGAGATTGGAGCTGAATTCCTCGGACCTGCTGCTGGTTTGGAATCATGTCATCAATTACAGGCCTTGGGATTGAACATTTTGGTAACTGTTCTGGATCTTGATTGATATCATTGCGACTTTCGGCAAGCACCAACCGTCATCGGGGGTTGGGTCACCTGGGTCGTGATCATCGCGGCTGTTGTCGTTCTCTGGTTTTGATCGCCACGGGAGCAGGGAACCAAGCACACCCACACAGGGCAAAGGTAGGATTGAACAATGCTCAACCCACACCACACCCACAGGCCGGAACCCCAGGCACATGTGTGTACAGAGAAACAGACCCCGATATTCAACCAAGCCCGACCCAGACCCACAGGGGAGGGCGGGGGGAAGGGTATTGCAGCCAAAACTATTCATGCCCACGGTTGGAAAGGGCAACTCTCTAAACCGAGACCCAGAGGAGTGTCCTTAATCAAAACGCATGTTCGTCATAATAAACAAACAAATGCATATGTATATACAAGTAACATAAGTAAAGAAGTAAGTAAGCCAACGAATAGCTATATCTACACATGTACATACATACATACATACATACATATATATATATATACATACATACATACACATGTGAGCACATACACATACACATGAAAACGCATATGCACTTACATATACATCCGCATCTACATATACAAAACATAGACATCCACACGCGTACGCATACACATGTACATCTATATACACATATACGTGCACATACGCATACACATACATGTATACATACATAGGGGCCCCCCATGGCCACGCTTTCTGTGTATGTGCGTGTGTGTGTGTATATATATAGGTGTAAATATGCCATGTGTATATGCACACACATCATGTGTGTATATGTGTATATGTGTATATATGTATATATACACACACACATATATATATATATATATATATATAGAGATACATACAATGTACATGCGTATAGGTTCATGTATGTAATGTTTTTACACAAGGGGATAAAGAGAGTTATGTGTGGGTGTGTACATATATTTATGTGTGTAGATACGTATGTACAAGCACATACCTACGCCGACCGAGACCTACACGTACACTTACGCATATGCATGCGCATACACATACGCATATACAGATACACAAAACCACATCCAGCTTTGTTGATTTGGTTGTGCTGCTGTATTCATGCTCATATTTCACATGCAGAAAAAGAAAGAGTGAGAGAGAGCAGTGAGTGAGTGAGTGAGTGAGTGAGTGAGTGAGAGAGAGAGAGAGAGAGAGAGAGAGAGAGAGAGAGAGAGAGAGAGAGAGAGAGAGAGAGAGAGAGAGAGAGAGAGAGAGAGAGAGAGAGAGAGAGAGGGAGAGGGAGGGAGAGAGAGAGAGAGAGAGAGATGAGCTTGAGGTAGATAGGTAGCACAATCAGACAGGTAGACAGATACACAGTGACCACATTTGGGGCCAGGTGTGGCTCTAAGTTCCTGCTCGATCCGGCTGCTCACACAGGCTGCGCTGGCTGACCGTGGTGTGGCCACGCCGGCGAGGGTGGAGGCTGCGCAGGGCCATTTTGCACCATGGCAGGTCGGTACACTGTTCACTCCTTGCCTTACAACACGGTCGTCAACGTAGCAGGATGCCTGCATTTTGTTGTGTTCTTTTCCGGTAACTGCTCACCAGGAGCTTGCGCAGCTCCGCAGCGCGTTGCTGCGCGATGCACATGGTTCCGAGGCAAGTGCCGCGCGGCAAGAATTCAAAGACATAGCTTCGACACAGAAGGCAAACGTCGCAGCTCTGTTGAAGACATGGAACACTTGGACGTGCACTTGCTTAGGTAGATTGTCCCATGCTGCCATGGATGCCTTTCACCAGACTTCTTGGTTCGCTGTGTTGCACAAACACCGCAGAGCGTCCCAGCACACCCGAGTGCCGAAATTTCATCAGCTAATTTCTCCAAGCTTCATGTTTCGGGCGTTTTGATTGAGATTGGAAGATACCGGCACAGACGACCGAGGGATTCAGACAAACACCGTCTCATCGTCATGGGATTGCGAAGGCGAGCCTTCCTGACAAGAGAGTTTGAAATAGCCAGCCATTTTGCAGACTTTGCATCCTTAAATGCAGCACAGCTGCTGCTGACCTCTGGCAGGAGCTTAACATAGGCGAGAGCTGAAGTGATCACAGGAACAGCGAAAGTAGTCAGAAAAGTGGCTGCGCAAGCAGCTTGTGCAATGCTCGCCCTGCCAAAGGATGCCGAGGCGATCATGGAGCTGCGGGAGCAGGTCCGTGTGATGTCCTGTGTTTGTCTTTCGCCGGCGCCTGCCAGAGCATCAGGCTCTCAGCGGCCTCACCAGACATGACCAGACTAGGACGTCTGAAATCTTGGCGAGGCGGCGGCCCAGCTCGCGGAGTTGGCCACCGCAGGCCCAAGGTTTCGCTACGCCGTGGACCGTGCACTGCGCCGCTGAGGTGCTTCCGATCAGTACTTCCGGGTTTTTGTTGCTGCAAGCAAGCCTCCTTCAACGACATGATGCAACGAGCCACGTGTGTACCTCCTCGTACTGTTTCAATGCTGCAAGCGACTGCAAGCATGTGAAACCTAGGCTTCTTCTTGCGTTTGAACACCTGTTAACTTGGCGACCAGGCATCGCAAGCCGGCAGGACAACCAAAAGCATTCGCCGGGAGCGCGAGCGTGCAGAACACGACAAGGGTAAAAAACCATCGGTGAGCAGGACGCAAGCTACGGCAACCATGGATGATGGATGACTTGAACCTGCTTGCAGAGCTCCTTACTGAATTTGTTCCGGCTCATTCCTGCACAGGTGCTTGTTAATGCTGACCTGACGCGGCTGAGCAGCTTGTTTTCCGCGATATGTGAAGGAAGAG
The DNA here is from genome assembly GCA_905221615.1 of Symbiodinium sp. CCMP2592. Classification (NCBI taxonomy): domain Eukaryota; class Dinophyceae; order Suessiales; family Symbiodiniaceae; genus Symbiodinium; species Symbiodinium sp. CCMP2592. The sequence continues at coordinate 399,791 of CAJNDT010004746.1, forward strand.
TCGCACATGAACTAGATACTGTATAGTATAGTTTTCGGAACGGGTCGATATGGGCTCCAGGATTTGGTCTGCGAACACACCATCCGGGGATCTTAGCCGCGCATACTATTAGCAGCCATTCTAGCTTTTTGCCGTTCGTAGCACCTCAGTACTGGAGGCTCTTGCACGCGAGAGAGCTGAGTTGCAAGACATCGTTGCATGACTGGTACGGGCCGAGGGCAGCAGAGGGAGGCCTTCTCAGTATCACTGCTGCACTGCGCTTTGTAAGTTTGGCTTTGCAATAGTTTTGGGTGTTGCCTCTTCCGTCAGATTGGAAACTGAGCTCGCCGCTGCCGGAACCGCGTCTTAGTTTTAACATTTTCGCACCGGAGTCCTGTTGTGGCCATTCGTTTCACGATAGGTGCAGAGCGTTGTTCGAGTCTAGCTGGAGTCTAGCTTCTCATTTTCGTCCTGACTCTCACTTCGGGGCCACAGTAGCTTCTGTTCCACTTGCTTGCATTCCCAGACGCACGATTCTAGTTCACGAGCGGGGCTCAGGTTTCGATAACAACTGCCATGGACTACTTATTCGTATTATGTTGCCAAAGTGCTTTGATGTCTTTACCAGCTGTTGAGATAGTTGACTTGTCGAAAGGGAAGCTATTATTTCGAAGGCTGTGGGACTCTGAAGCCATGTGGAGCTCGCAGTCGGAGAAGGGTGTCGAAAAGTGAATGTTGGCTGCAACACCAGGAAGGAAGCCTGGTAGTTCAACACAGAGACCCGCTGGTTTTAGTGGGCACAGGTGTGTTCCATGAAAGCAGGCACATGCAGCGATATTGAGGGGCCTCCGTTGACTCATGAACCCAGAGGCTCAGACTACGGAGGTGAATGGCTGCAGATCTCATCGCATCGCAATTTTGGCCCTGGCGGCACCCGGCTTCCAGAACCTCAGTACGGCGTTCATCGACTAACTATTCACGACAGCACAGGATCGCAGTGTGGAGGTTGAAGCCGCATAGGGTCTGTTTGACATTCAGGTTTCGGAGTCTGCGACATGATCATGCCTGGTGACTGGTGCTTAGGTGCTTTCACCACTGACCGCCGTCATAAAGGCCAAGCCGCGCCGGTCATGCAGTTTCTTGTTCCAGAGAAAGACAGGCCATGCAGAACTTTTGAACAGTTGCAAGGCCCTGCAGACTCCATAGGCCATCTAGGGTATATGCGTTTTGTAGACACTAGGCTAAAGCATCACACGGATCCGAAATTGCTGGTGAATGAACAAGCCCAGACTGCATCAACTGGAATCCCAAGCACGCGGCAAAGCAACGTCGACCTGACCGACCTGACCCTGTCTCAGCTCGCAGGGCGCTCTGGCACGACGACTTTCGGAAAGCTCCGCGGAGGCGCACATTCGCTTCCAGGATCTTCCAGGGATTTTGTGTGGTGGTCCACAGCCAGGTCGCACAAGGAGCTGTGACTCCAGTGGTGCTGCTGGTCGGGGACACAGCTGCCCAAACCCGCCCCGCAGAGCAGAAGTGAAGCCGAAGCTTTTTGTGCTGGCAAGCCTCGTGTCCTCCAGACGGACTGGTGCTGCAGTGTAGTTTTCGTCGGGATCAGCGCTTAGTCAAACGCAGTCTCGGATCGTCTCAGTCCAAGCGATTCGCTCTAAAGAGCTGGTGCCAAATTGAAGAAGACGCAAGAGGACAGATTGCATCCGGCCGAGTCAGAGGTCTCTGGAAGCTGGAAGCCAGACATCATGCTGACCCGAAGCCGGCGATCGCGAGGGCTTTCATTAAGAAGGAGTCTATCGATATGAAAGTTCCATCGCGGATGTGGGCGTAAGCTTCAGAGAGTTCACCCCGTTTGGTAGCAATGCCTTTGATTTGCCTCAGCGTCGGGCAACAAGCTTTCATTTCGACCGTGCAGACATTTCATGTTTCTCACAACTAAGGTGTCTGCGTTAGTGGCGGTTCACTTTGCCAACGAAATGGCCGCTTCCCAAGTCAAGGGAAGTCCAAGGGAGTCACATGAGCCGGGCTTCAGGGCCCCTGGCTGCGGCTGGGTCACATCTGTGCATGCTCGCAGCTTGGCCGGGGCTGTCCAACCCTGCAAAGACGAGAAGTGTTTGGTACACGTGCGGCACGCCTCGTGAACTTATGAATGACTCGATGACTCCGTGCTGTCCTTGCCAAGAAGAGAAGACTTGGATGTACGACCGTGCCGTAAACCTGATCTTGACAGCGATTGACGAAAAAATTATGCAATATCCTTTTGCATTCTGTGCACTGTTCAACTTCCGAGCTCAGAGGACAAAGTTGGAGTCCTTTTGTGTTGTTGTCCTGCAGCTGCGGGGGCTGAACTTCCAGTCTTCCCCGTCTTGCAGCCTGATGTTTTGGCCACAAAGAGCCTGCATGCACCATGTACTACGCAGCTGGTGCAGAGCGGCTCTTCACGATCATGTCATTAGTGGCGGCTTCCACAGCCTTGTGCGTCAGGCATTCCTGCTGAACCTCCTCGGGCGGCGAACTCGGATTCAGATCAATGCTCATCTCTACACGGCCAAGCAAACATGTCCGAGCCTCCTAGACACATGGAGATGAAGACCCCGTTCAGACAGTTGCTAGTTGGCATGAATGCAGCTGGCTCTCTCTTTGTCTGTCTCTGTGTCACTCTCTCACTCTCTCTCTCTCTCTCTCTCTCTCTCTCTCTCTCTCTCTCTCTCTCTCTCTCTCTCTGACGCGCTTGCCACAGTCCTCGGTTTCGAGCTGCCTGGCTCCCGAGCGCCAGTCACGAGACACTGTAAGCCCTTACTCGAGGTCTTTCTTTTGCATGAACATTGCCTTTGTGCTGCCGGTGACGGGCGCTCAGTTCGTACTCACCGAACCTGCTTTGTTCAGGATGCAATTAAGTCTTGCGCGCCTGAGTCTTCAGTGCTGACCAATTGCATCAAGAGGAAGTCCCCGTAGAAAGGGTGTTGCTGAGCTGGGATGTTCTTGGGACTCTTGTGTTGCTGACTACTGCAGCGCTCCCAAAACGTAGAGTCAAGGGAAAGTGACATTACACAGTGTCATGCAGAGACGTACTTGTTCCCTCAATCAAGCTTGCATGGTTCTGCAGCACTGCCCGACAGCACTCAGGGTGTGCTACTGGCGGCTGACCTCAGATTCCCTGAGCTCGGGAAGGCCAGGGATGGCCGGCAGCCAATCCGACTCAAGCGAAGCAGCTCGTCGCTTGCCGCAGCTCCAGAGGCAGTTCCTCTTCGGGCTGCTCATCGCCATGGGCCTCGGTGGAGCGGCCGCTGCCCTAGCTCTCCGGGGTGCGGGTCTCTGCAGCTGTGCTGATCCGTAGTCTGAGAAACTGCAGCTGACTTTATCGCACCAAGGTCGTCGGAGTCATCTCCTGCCTTTGAGCCCATTGGCTGGTGACCACAGTCCGCAAAACTAATACCAGTATCTCAGTGCAGGTGGGCGTTTGAGCGAAGTTCTGGCAGAACTACATGCATCTGTTCCTCTGAACCACATCTCTAGCTGCTGTTATGGAGTTCATTCAGCGGGCCTCGGGCAATTTACTCGGAGTTGTCCTAGGTCCTAGGTATCCTGCGGGAATTTGAATGTTCAAGCATATTCAAAGCCTTAGCTTCAGAGGCGCGCATCGCTCTTTGCCGGGATGCGACCTGAGCAAAAAAGGTCTTTTGCCAAATCCGGGTGCTGCCACTAGAAACGCTCGCCTGCAAAAACCAGATAGATGCACAGCGCCGGCGGTTCGAAAGGCTGCGAAAGCTCTGAACTCGGAGCCGGAACATCACCAAAGATCACAAGAAGACAGCGGCCTTGCAAAACCACCTGCGGCAGAGGGATGACACAGTGGCATGTCTCGTATTTTCCTGGCGGAGAGCAGAAAGTGTGACCGATGTCAGGCATGTTCCGGAGCCGGGGTGTGCATGCTTGACATGTTGTCAGCAGGGAAATGTCGGGTTTCGATGCTGGTGGAGAACACGAACTGTCACGGAGTTGATTTTTGGGTGCTCCAACTGTTGGCATGTGTCAGGATGTACCCTAACCTCGTTCTTCCTCGAAATAAGTTTCAAAGAAACTTGCAAGGACACCACGACAACACGCGGCAGCTCCGGCAAGCATTTGGTTCAAGCGCTGAGCACACCTTCGCTCCACTATGCCATCGTCAATACCGGGGCGTCGTACCAGAAGTGCAGGGAGCCTGTATGATTAACAAGAATTCCGCAGATTCCTACATTGCATGCTGCTGGAGTCATTGAGGCCCCTCCGGCACCAGCACGTGACTGTCAGCGTGGCCGGGCGCTTGCTTCCCTTCTTGATCCTAAACCTTCAACCTTATCCATTGGACCGCAAGGGGCTGTTGAAATTCCAAGGTCAGGCGGCACTGATGCTCTCCATTCCCGTCATGGTTGTGCTTTCACACAGCATCAGCGCTGGATCCCTGGCTAGTTGTGTTTGCATGCTGTTGTTTTGCTTGCTCATCCTGGTGTCACATTGGTTGGATTTCCAGTTGCGTGCGTAGGTTCTGCTCTTTCAGGTAGTCACTTTTGACTGTCCTGCTGCGCCGTCCATGCCCTGTGTATTTATCCACAGGCCAACTGAGCCGTGTTTTTCTTCCCGCGCTTCTTTCATTATGAGTAGGCCCGGAAATGTGAATCGTTTCAGCCGAAGAAATTTGCACCGAATTGTGTGCGCGGAAGCATTCGGAAGCTCTGCATACCTGGGCGTCGCACCAGAAGTGCAGGGAGCCTTTATGATTAGCAATAATTCCGCAGATTCCTACATTGCTGCTTGAGTCATTGAGGCCCCGCCGGCACCTAAAGACATAAAACCCGATGATGGTTTGGGAATCCCGCCAAAAATCCCTACCCCAAGGGGCTTAAACCGGATCTTGGATTGGGAAACCGAAAGCCACTCAAATTCCCTACCGCGAAGCCCTTAAACGGATTTTGGATTGAAAACCGAAAGCCACTGAAATTTCCTACCCCGAAGGCCTTAAACCCAATTACGGATTGGAAAACCGCCGAAATTCAATACCCCCAAGGGCTTAAACAGGAAGTTGGATTGAACACCGAACGCACTGAAGTTCCCTACCCCGCATGCCTTAAACCCAATCATGCATTGGAAACCCGCCGAACTTCCCTACCCCGTGAGGGTTTACACGCCGAAACCGAACGCCACCTACAAGCCTCTTCAGATGTGCTTGTTTGTGTCTTCGCGCGCTTTATGTAAGATTGCATCCTTTGTTGGTGGTTGAAGTTGTACACGTGGTTTGCCCAAACGAAAAGCCTCCCCAAGAGCTGAGCCCTCACTTGCGGAAGCAAGTCCCGCCAACTCAGCGAAACCACCGTTGCGGAAGGGACCCGCGGAAGCGACATTAAAATTGTGGCCCGCGGAAACTAAACCCTCGCGCGCGGAAGCATGCGGAAGGGTCCTGCGGAACGGTTTCTTTACCTCCATTCACACAAACACGGATAAAAACCACAGCTCAACTAGGCTCAAGCATCAGGATCAATTTGAAGAGAATTGGAGCACAGAATAGTCACTGGTAGTCCGCACACAGTTGGGTCAAAGCAATGTACTCCGCCCACCATCGTTCGGGGGGGTCCGGGGATGAAGAGGGGGTGAAAGGGTTGTGCATGGTTGCGCCAAGGCCCCAACACTGCTGCAAACGCATGTGCCCGACTACTTGCGCGACAGCGAGGGGATCGCGGGGGAGATGGCAGTGGCGGGCACGGCAATGCTCGCACGTACGGGCCACAGCATGTGCAGAGTAGACCGATGGGCTCAGATCTGACGGCACTTGGTTGTGATTGTGGCACAGGCTGGGCGTATCGGCGAAGCCTCGGCAATGAACGAGGCTGCTACGGACGCCACAAGCCTAGGCTGTGCAACTGCTCCAGTGCAGGTAGCACTCGTGCCGCTCTTCCTCCGAATCCCCAACCCAGCCGTTGCCTCAGCAATCGAATGCCATAAACGTGTGGGAGCGTGGCTAGGCTTAGCGAGCCCGGATGATGCCTCTCTAGGTGTTGCTCCTCAGAAGGCACAGTCCAGCCTTTGCCTCAGCAGTCGAACGCCTTGAACGTGTGGGAACAACCCTAGGCTTAGCGAGGGTGCGATGATGCCCACATTCTTTCTTTCGCGTTGCAGGGAGGAATGGCTTGAAGAACCAACCCATGCGAAGGACTGTAGTGCAGACAGGTGAATGTTGTATTTTTGGCATTTGGCCCCATATCTTTCTGGCAGACCAGCATGTTGCCATGCAGGAAAGCGCCTGCCAACAATAATGCAGACGCCTCAATTTCTTAAGTGTGAGCACCGTCTACCTAGCAAAGCCGGGGACTTGTATGGTTCAACGCGCGATGTCGGCTTGGATATAAATTTGGCATCTTCGTTTGCTGCTCTGGGTTTGCAGGCGGCCAGTCTGTTCGTGTGTGTGTGTGTGTGTGTGTGTGTGTGTGTGTGTGTGTGTGTGTGTTTGAACAATAGCTGGGCTGCAGCAAATGCCTGCCCGGGTGCTTGTGTCGAGAGAACATGCCGGGGCAGGCGCGTGCGCGCTCGCCCCCCTCCCTAACATCCCTGCATGGCCTTGGCGGCCTAGTGAAGCACGTAATGACTACAACATGGTCAAGACGACTCGATGTCGGATAGGCTTGGCTGTTTTTGGCGTGGCCAGAGGCTTCATCATCATCTGCCACTCCGGATTTGCAGGCAGTCAGTCTGGTCGTGGCTTGGATGCATTGAATGTCTGTTGAGTGGTCGTGCAACTTGCGTGGCCACGGACTAGGCTTCGCCGCTTGCCCCAGCGAACATGCCAGCGCATGCCTTAGCCCGCAGAAGAACGTGGAGAAAATGCGATTTCGGATAGGTTTGGATGCTCTTGCCTGGCCAGTGGCCACAGGCTTCATCTTCATTTGCTGTTCTGGATTTGCAAGCAGCCAGTCTGTTCGTGGTTAGGTTGGAACGAAAACTGGGCTGCAGCAAATGCCTGCTCGGGTGCTTGTGTCATTTATGTGTGGCCACAGGCTTCGTCGCTGGCCCAAGAGAGCATGCCGGCGCAGGCGTGTGCCGCGCCCTGCCCCCCCCCGTCAAAAAGAAGAACACATGCCCTTCATTGCCCTTGGCTGCCTAGTGAAGCACCTGTTTACTCAGTGTTTACTATAGCATGGTCCAGAAAACCCGATGTCGGGTAAGTTTGGATGCTTTTGCGGCAGAGGCTTTATCATCATCTGCGACTCCGGATCTGCAGGCAGTCAGTCTGGTCGTGGCTTTGTTGCATTGAACTTCTGTTGGGTGCTTGTGTAACTTGTGCGTGGCCACAGGTGCCGCCGCTTGCCCCAGCGAACATGCCAACGCAGGCGCGGGCCTCAAAGTTTCAAGGACATGCCTTAGCCCGCGGAAATCCGCGGAAGAACGTGGAGAAAAATGCGATGTCGGATAAGCTTAGATGCTCTTTCGTGGCCACAGGCTTTATCTTCATTTGATGCTCTGGATTTGCAGGCAGCCGGTCTGTTCGTGTGTGGGTTGGAACAGTAGCTGGGCCGCAGCAAATGCCTGCTCGGGTGCTTGTGTCTGTGTGTGGCCACAGGCTTCGTCATCGGTCCACGCAAGCTTCCCAGCCCAGCCGTTTCCTGCTTGGAGCTTACAGACATTGGTTATGGTGCGGAAAAAATGCTATGAATGTCCATTTTGTTTGTAGCAGAACCGCAAAACTTCAGGATGAGCTGCTGGTTGCAATGCACGAGGCCTGGGATTGAAGCAAGGGTATTTATTGCAGCAGCAACACCTGACACCACGGGGCCACGGGGTTGCAGGCGCAGCGCTGGGACTACGTCACTTTTTCGCACGATACTTGTGCGCTGCTGTAGCAGTCCAGGGATAGGTCTCCCGCTCCCAAGCCGAGCGTCCCAAGTCCCAGAGGGCCTGCGACCGAACAGCGCCAAGAACAAAAGATGAGCTTCAGCCGAAGACGAGCCGGATCGCAGCTACAGGGTTACAAGCTGGAGGTCATTGCCCGCTAGACCGACCGACAGGGCAAATTGGCATTTCAGCACAAGTTGAGAATCATTCAAGCATGCGCCTGCAGCGTGCGAGCGTTGGATGCAGATCCACCGTGCAGCCGCAATCAAGATTTCCGTTACTTGCTTTCGGCTGTTCACACGCCGACCCAAGTTTGTTAACGTAGCCCCTTTGGATAGATGTATGTTGCATTTGCATTTTTCGTTGCCAGTAACGTCAGCAGCGTGCAGAACCCCATTGAAAAAACGCATTCATGCCGCCATGCGAGCGATCGGTGTGTCCGCGCCCCAGATAGCCCTCCAGATGTGCAGCTGCAACGGGCTGAATCAAATAGCACACGACACCCAGGCCGAGTTTGTGGCCAGAATGTGAACCTTCTCGGCTTGCACGGCCTGGGCCTGCGGCGTGCCTGGCATGAACGACGTTGCAAAGATCGCCGGGCCAGGCAGGACCGCGAGGCACGCTGCTGACGGCCTGCTGATCCGTGCTGTAACTTTCGGAGCTAGGGTAAAAGACGATATGCAGCATCAGCTCCAACACCCGGGCGTCTGATAAAACCCGAGAGCTGAATCTAAACCCAACACCCTACGCTCCCACTAACCTTGAACCGTTAGAGCCGCTAAACCGTAAGCCTTGCAACCGAAGCCAAGAACCTACAATTTAACTTCGCCTATTTAATTGACGTTAGTATTTGAGAGGAAGACTGGGAGCCTTTCATTAGGTCATTACGGCTTCGGTATCGGTATGTCCGGTATGTGAGCCCCTGGTCACACCACCGTCATTCCTGGAATTATCTGGAATTCGTACAGGGACAACATGGACAACTAGGATCCGCAAGGGGGTCATTCTAGCGATCGTGGCGATACTTGCATCTTCGGCCGGGGGCCTGCTCGAGGGTCCCAACACAGCCTCGCGGGACATCGGAGTCTTCAGATGGGCAAAACCAGAGCACACAATTTTGACATCAACGTGCGTTTTTCCTCGGTTCGATCGTGTTAGTCAGCATAGGCCAGCAAAACAAACACGCGCGACGGCTGTGTGCCATTTGTTGCTTTCCCATCAGACTGTGCAAGAGCCAGCGCCCACGTTTGTGATGCCAATTCGTTTGGCCACACGTGCAGATCTAAAGCCTTGTAAGCCTTTGAAACGCATTCACCTGCATCGCATGTACAACGTGGACAGATCAACCCAAAATAATCCCATTGAATCTTCTACACCAAACTGGAACATGTCAACACAATTAGCCCTGAAACTTAATCCGAAGCAGTTCTGCTGGAATCCTTAGAGGACCAGCCAACGGAGCTCCTCCGTGAGGAGAACCAGATCCAGGCCGCGCAAGCTCACTTCTTCTTAAGTTAAAGTTTATTTAGCGTATAGCTGATTACAAGCTGCCTTGGGGCAGGTTGCCAAGGGCCAAGGGTAGGACGATCATCATCCTCCAGAACATGCCCCCAAGCACGCCCTGCCCCATATATGGTATACATTACAGTCACTACAGTACCATTACTCCTACAATTACGAAGGCAACAAAAGCATCAACTAAACTATTACTTAATATTGGTCTTCTTCTAATCATTTTCTGTATTAATACTTTTCCTTTTATTGTTATTATTGGTATTAATATTTTTTGTAGTCGTATTACTAACAACAGCTAACCATCGCACAATGCGCAGACTGCAGCCGCATGCGGATGCCATAGGCCGAATTGTGGGCTTTTCAGTTCGGCCCCCGGCCACAGCGGCCAACAACCCATTCCCCAAGCCCCAGATGCCCCTCGCTTACGTAGGTTCTGAAATATTTCAGCCCCGAAATGTTGAAATTAACTAACTATGGCTATTTGGGGAAGTGGTGTACCTCACCGCAGCCACGTCGGAAGGGGGTGGCGATTGTTAGACACGGAGGGCCAGGCCGCCAGGCGAGCGTGGAATCTGCGTGACAGTCGCGTGCCATTCCGCCTCAAAATTTCCGACAATCAGAGAAATGTGGTGAAGGGCACCAACAGCCATAGGGATGGGTTGTCTATAGTGGGGTCTCGTGACTGCGAGAGGGGCAATCCGAACCAAGAACACACTTTCTTCCATCCATAGGGGGACAGACTGAAGCCAGAACCGCCGAAGAACAAACCCACCCGCATCCGAGGAAAATGTGGGATGAAACCAGAACCACCCATGCCCACAGGCTCGAGCCCAAATCAACCCACGCACTGAGGGGAAGGGGAGGTGCAATACCAGGCGGCGTGGAGGGGTGGGGCCTGGCAACACTGCCCCATGCATGTGTCTGGAAGTCCCAAAGCAGATCTTCTGGGATGCCTTGTCAGCCGATCGCATGGTACCTCCGCACGATCCTTCCTCCCGCGCTTTCTCTTTCTCTCGCTGCGCCGTGCCCGCTGTGGTGTTTCAGGTGGTGTCTAAGGAGCTCGAGTGTGGCATGCAGCAGCTGGCTGCAGAGGTCTGCTCACCGGAGTGGCGAACGACATGTTGCAAGGTGTTGTGAGCTTGAAGTTCGAAGCAAGCAGGGGACGCCCAGCAACGCAGAATGCTCCCAGAAATGCAGGCCCAGACGCAGTCTTCATCGCTTCGCGAAGAAGTGGGCGGGCAGCGCCTCGGCTGCAAGTGCACGGCCTCCATGATGGATTGAGTTTATCGCAATATAGACTGGCGACAATGAGAAAGTTCAAGAGTATGCTTATGCTTGACAAAGCTGTCGTGCAGAACACGTGTGTTCGTAGTGACAAGCGTAGCGAGAACTTTCCGAGCATAACGTTCGCAGCCCTCGCAGTGCGAAGGCCCGAGGAAAGTGCGAGCGGTAGAGTTTTTGCTTTTTCGAAAGCTTCTTGCCATGGCTGGCTCTTGGGGTGATAGCACCCCCAGTTCGCAGATGGACCTGTGGGCGGCGCTCTTTACGGTCGTTCATTCGGCCGATGATGAAAGACGCCCCCTGATGCAGAGGTTTGACCTCGATGACCTGGTTCGCCTGCGCAGGGTGGTGCAGCTCGCTATAGACGAGCAGGTGGAGCAAAGCCTGAACGAGGCCGACGCAGCGGCCGCAAACGCAGCTACCGTGGTCGCTGCCCCAACGGTCGGTAGTGCTGACACGGGCACACACAGTGCGAGCCCGGCGAGCTCCACAGCCGCTCTTGGGGCAGATGCGGCGGTCGCTCCAAAGGCGCCAAGTGGTCCGGATGGTGGTGCCAGTGACGTGGTCGCCACCCCGACGGTCACCAAGCAGACAGGAGCACCGCCGGCCAAGGACCCGACGACAGGACCCCCGCCGCAGTTGGTAGTGCCCAAGCAGATGTCCGCAGCAGCCAAGGCCTTCGTGAAAGCGGACCCGCCACCACTGGTCGCGACCCCGAAGGCTGACCCAGTGCCTCTGAGCAAAAAGGGCAAGGGTCGCGGTGCACCACAGCCGGCCCGTGGTGCGGCACAGCCGGCTCCGCCCCCGGTCAAAGCGAAGCAGGTCGCAGTCAAGGCGACGCCCGTACAGGTCCAGCAGATGTTTGCGGGCAACCTACAGCCTACAACAGCTGAGGACGCGATCGCTATGATGCAGGCAGCCGACGCAGCCACCCGGGTCGCGGAGGTGCCCGTGGTCGACCTCAACACCATGGACGACGACCTGGCCGACCCGCCTCTGCCGCCGCCGTCACAGCCTCCCCCGACTAAGCCCATGCCGCAGGTCGCCAAAGCCAAGGCCGAGACTACTACACCGGCGGCTTCTTCTACCAGTTCGCCAACTCAGCCGGCACAGGGCACGACTCCAGAGGGGCCGCCTCCAGGGCTGCCGCCAACAGCGCCCACGACAGCACAGGGCACGACGACAGAGGGGCCGCAAGCCCATGGGAGCCAAGACGCTCCGCCTCCGACTTCGTCTTTCCCCAGCGGGGCGCAGACACAGCGAGGCCGCCGTTCGGGACCTAGGCCAGCCGTGGACCCCCCGAACCTGGAGGCCGCTCTTTCGTTCGGCCCGCCTGGCCCGATCATGGCCACGCAGTTCGCGCCTCGAGGCCTGACGGCGCCCTGGCCGCAAGCAGATGTTGAGACGGGGGTGGTGTTCAGAGACGAACCCCCCCCGTATACAGATGTGACCTCGGTTTGTGCCGTTCGCTGTCCGAGCTGCTGGCTTCGCGCATGCCCACGTGTGAACCGTGCGGGCTACAGGAAGCCGCACGAGCACCACATGTGTTCGCAATGCCATGACAACGCCAAGCGGCTCGACTCCAGGCGTACCTAAGGTCGCTTGGGGTCCTACGCTGCCGCAGCCCCAGAGTGTTTGCATAGAGTTCGCTTAAGCACGTAGTTCGCCTAGCTGTGTGTTGCTTCTTTTCTCGGGGCGTTTTTGCAGCGAGTATCTTAGTTCGCGCCTACGGGCTGCACAACCCCACGGGGGCACCGGTGCTGTTCGCAGCAAAACAGAGAGTCGTGGGAGCATTTTTCTCGGTCGCTCGTACTTAACTTACTTTGGCAGAGCGCAGTGTTATTTGGTCTCAGGTCGGGAAGGTCCTGCCAGGTTCAGGTCGCCACACGCTGGAAGGTCATGCCAGGTTCAGGTAGGTAGTCTGCTGCAGTGTGTGCGCTTTCTGGAAGGTCGTGCAAGGCAAAGGTTAGGCAGAGTGGTCGCGCGGGTACATGTGTTGCAGAGTGATACAGTGAGTTCGCACGGGTACAAGTGTTGCAGAGTGTTCGGGAAGGTCACGTCAGGTCGCAGGTCGTCGTTCATTCTCGTCTCGGGTCGCCCCCCCCCCCCCTTCTTACCACTCGTTCGCCCTCGCACCGTGAGCGTGGCTCGTTAGCCACCGAAAACCCCCCCCCCCCGTTACCCGCAGCTTCCTCTCGAGCAATCATGTTCCATCTCTCGTGCCCCCATGAACGGACCTCGTTCGCTAGCTTGGTGCATGTCTTGGGGTCTTTGGACCTTCATTCTGCTCTCGAGCCTCTTCGAGCACATGGCGTCAAGTCTGCTAGTGAGCTCGAGAACACCCCCAAGACACAGCTGCGGCTGTGGATCGGCGACACCGCCGTCGACAAGCTGTTCAACCGTTCAGTGGTTCGCGCTCGGGCGAGGGCAGACGCCCCGGTGGTACACCCGTACCAACGCGGTTCGCGCAGTGCGGCCGCGTCTGTGCAGTCAGAGAGCGCGCTGGCTCTCGCAGATGTCGCGTTTCAAGAAGACAAGTTCGCTAAAACCTCCAGGGGCCCCAGAGAGTCTCGCTGGAAGCTTTGGTGCTCCCTCGCGGAACAGAGGAACCTGCCCCCTCTCCCGGTTACGGTCGAGCTTATCGACAAGGTCGGCGCCCTTCTCAAGCAAGCACGCTACCGTTCGGCGGCCCAGCACTACAGCGTGGCAAAAGGGGAACACCGGGCGCAGGGACACGATTGGTCGCCTGCCCTGGACCACGCAGTTGCTCAAGCAGTTCGATCGATCACGAGGGGCATGGGACCTTCGGCAGCCAAACTTGACTTCCCTTTGGAGGCGTGCTCCAGGCAATTCGACAGCGATATCGAGGCAGCATATGCGCGCCTGCAAGTGCCGTCGGCCGCCAGGATCGACTACCCCTCGGACACAGGCCTTGTGGCCGCATGGTTTCTCCTTCGCGGACTCGAGATTTCCTCTGTCTTATGCGAGGACGTCAGCTTTTCTCGGGAAGGGATCGTTAGGCTTAACCTCCCGATCTCCAAGACAGACCCCACGGCTAGAGGTTGCCACCGGTCGCACGCCTGCATTTGTTCGCGAACACATGACCCAGGTTGTGGTCGCAGTGGTGACGAGGCCCTCCTTTTCACGCCTTTGCAGCAATGCAACTGTTCCCTTGGCAGGAACCCACTGTGTGCATATCACGCGGCATTGCGATGTTCGATCCGACTCCGCAAGCAGGGTCGCTGGAGCTCGAAGTCACCCTTTTTCGGCGATGGTTCGGGCCCACCGACCAAAGCCCAGGTCGTGTGGCTGGCCCGCGTGTTCGCATGGGTTCTTTGTGCAGGCGACCTCCATGAGTGGCCCCGTCAAGTTCTGCAGCGGTGGGCCCAACACGCCTTCCGCGTCGCCGGCGCTCAACTGTTCGCACGGGCCGACCTCGACCTACACGTCATCATGCTGCTGGGTCGATGGGGAAGCGCTGCTATTTATCGGTATGTTCAGGAGGCTGCCCTGGCGAACCCTTCCCGGGCATCACAGGCAGTTGCCCTTAGGACTTCAGCTTTGCCCCCAGGTTCGCAGGCTCCGAGATCAGGCCAGCTGGCGCTCTTGCCGGCAGCTCTCGACCAGATCAGGGCAGTGGTCGCCGATTGCTTTCGAGGACAGGGCGTTCTTGTACATAATGTTCGCTCCAAACTGGCACACAAGCCTTTTGCTAGTGAGTGTTCGACCCCGTCTGACAAGTGGCGGTCCGCGTGCGGCCTTTGGAAGTACGGTAAAGCAAGTTGCCAAAGGAACCCTTCGCTTTTGCCAGGTTTTCGCTACTGTCCAGTGTGTTTTCCCGAAGAGACCCCGGTCGCGCTTACTCTGCAGCCTCAAGCACCAGCCCCCGAGGGATCTGATTCATCTTCAGATTCATCGGATTAGGTCGCCTGCGATGGCGACGGCGGCAACCTTCGACGAGTTGTGCGACAAGGCCGCAGTGCACCCGACGGTTCGCTTGCTCTTCAAGGCCAGAGGGGTCGACGTACCAGGAGTGTTACACCACCTCTTCTCGGACCGCTCCAAGATCCAGGCATTCCTGGATCCGCTGAGGACAGGCGTCGAGTTGGCGGGAGATACAAAGAGGCGGTCGGCCGACGAGCTCTTGATCGACCAGGCCACCGTTCTCGAGCTGCTGGACGTGATAGCGGCGACAAAGACAGCAGCCTCCCCAGCAGCCCCGGCCGCACCGGCAGCTTCTACTACGTCGACCAGTTCGTCGGAGAGGTCCCAGGAGTTGCCAGCCGGCTACTGGAACGACTTCGTGACCGAGTACGAGGCCGCGGTGGTCGACGGCAGGAACCGCAAGTTCCCGGCTCACTTGTTGGTAGGATCCGAGAAGACCTTGGGCCGTATGGTCGCAGAGAAGAAATCAGGGCTCTACACCGCGCTGGCCCTCGGCGAGATTCTCTTTTCGCGCCATTTCACAGCATCCAAGCAGGTTAACCCTTTTTCGTCCACGACAAAGCCGGAGACCTCCACCAAGCTGTTCGCGTCAGAGGATGGCACCCTCTCCAAGGTCGCAAAGACGATACCAGAGCCGCAAAGACTCGTCACCATGCTGGACGCATTCGAGGCCTGCAAGTTCGCCTTCATGTTCGCACGTTGGGGCCCGAACCCTGAGGTGGCAGACTACTTCGCCTTTTGGGAAGACTTGACGAGGGACAACCCGTCAAAGTTCGGCCAGATTCGCCTCTACTGGAAGAAGGCTTCCTGGGAAATGGCCATGGCCCTGCGCTCCGGGAAGACGTTCGCGCAGGCGGCCGCCGAGGTGACATCCCCGCAGGCCAAACAAGACGCTATGAGTCGCTGGGTTCCATCGGAACGCCCCTTCAAAGGCAACGAGAAGGGAGGCGAAAAGGGCAAGAAGGGCGAAAAGTGCTCTGGCAAAGGCAAGTTAGGCCGCCCTTCCCCGTACTGGCAGCAGCAGCCCCCCCAATCCAGCGGATGGGGACAGCAACAACCGAGTCAAGCACGACCGCAGTGTCGCCTTTTCGCTGCCGGTTACTGCAGGTTCGGTGCTAGCTGCAAGTTCGCACACGGGGGTCAGTCTGCGCCCCAAGGGAGTGTCCCTCCCCCACCGTCCAACTAGGGACAGCTCGGACCGCCTCAGCCGTCGGGGGCGACACCCGCCACAAGAACAGACGGTAATCATACCCCGCCCGTAAGTAGGCCCCTAATCCCTAACCCGTGTGCTCCGCCTTTGGCGCCCGACCCAGTAATCCCTGTTAACAGGTTAGGTCCGCAGGTGCCGAGTCGTTGCAGCAGCCAGGTTCAGACTGCGCGATCACAGTTCGCGCCCCGCCGAGTTGGAGAGGGTACACAGCACCTTGCTTCGACCTCCGACCCCTCTGCAGCTCCGTCTCAGGCCAAACCACCCTTCCCACCTCCTCCCCCCGCTCCAGGCCGCAGCAGAGGTACAGGTGCAGGCGACTCCTCCACACAGTCACGCACACCGGTCGTGCTGACCCCCAACTCTGCCACACAGGCGTCGATGTCTCATGTGACTCCGCCCAAGCAAGTTCCACAACACGCGTCGCAGCCTCGTGTGGCTCCGCAACCTGATACAGCTCAGCAAGCGTTGCAGCCTCAAGTGGCTCCGCCTAACACCCAGAGTCAACCACCCGCCATTCCGGCACCACTTCCAACACAACAACCCCGCTTCCCGGTCGCCGTGCTTAGTTTCTTCGACGGCATAGCCACGGCCCTGCACGCCGTCAAGAGCTGGGCGATACGTCCCGTCCTCTCGTGGTCCTGGGAGCTCGACCCTGAGGCCATCAAGGTCGCATCTTCGCAGCATCCTGAGATGATTCACCATGGCGACGTCTTTGGTCGCAAACCTCACGAGGTCCTTGCTGCTCTTTCAGCCTCAGTTCCCAAGGATACGGTGGTCCTACTCTTTGCAGCTCCCCCGTGTCACGACTTTTCCAGGATCCGCAGCGATCCACCAGGCACACAAGGTCACGAAGGATCCAAGTTCACTAAGTTCGCTGCCTGGTTGATGGAGTTCGTTCAGTCTTCTAGTTTTCGGGTTCTGTTTCTAGTAGAGAACGTGCACATGTCCGCTTCCCAGCAGCAAGAACTCGACAAGGCTCTTCACTGCCGTGCGTTCGCCTGCGACGCGTCCAGTTGGGGAGTAGTGTCGCGACCGAGACTCTGGTGGTCGAACGCGGTGTGCCCTCCCGTGGAGAATATACGCGAACCACCGGTCGCTCTGGGAGGCCAAGCACGTTGGCGACGCCTTAACAGACACTGGGAACTTTTGCCGAATAGCACTCTGTTTCCCCGACAGGTCGCTCAGTCCTGCCCTTTTGCTACTTTTAGTGAGGAGGTTGTTTCGGGTCGCATTAGGTTTCCTTGCCTTACCACGCCGGCTGAGAACACACAAGGCCGCGAACCCCCAGGTAAGAAGCGCCGCTCCGAAAGTCCAGGCACAATGGAGCGATGGAAAGCAGCCAGCGGCTCCTACCCCCCATGGCAGTTTCGCACACACGCCTTGGTTAAGGTCGCAGGCAAGAAGGACGGAATGGCTGCAGCTCCTTCCCAGCGGGTACACAGCGGCCGTGTCCCCGCACGCCAGGGCTCGGCTACTTGGCAACGCGTGGCACGCAGGAGTCGCCAGACTTCTTGTGCTCATGGTCCTGTGCCAGGCAGGAGTGATGGATGCACACCCAGTTCGCGCTACGGAGTGGTACCCACACGTGCCAGACCCTTGTTTTCAGGTCCGGTGGCATCCCGACGGGAGCCGCCCGCTACAACGAGTCGCCTCCTGGTGGCTACGCTCCTCATTGCGATGGGACCCTAACGAGCCTCAGGCTGACGAACTCCGTTCGCCAGGTTTGGGCGCGACAGCACACTTCCAGTGGGCTCAACTGCTGACGTTCGCAGACATATTCCCAGCACCCCTGAACCCCTGCTTAGCGTGGACCTTCCAGGTGCAAGCAAGGCTAGGCCTCAAGGTGGTACAAGTTCGCGAAGCCGTACTTAGGGACCTGCAAGACCTGGTCGCAGAGTTGCAAGACGACCAGACTGAAGCACTCCAAACCCTGCCTGCGCACGTAGCTGCAGTCTACAAACAAGGCTCGCCACAACTCAGGTTCCAGCTCTTGCCTCTTGCGTGGCTGCTCGAACTTTGCCAGTTTCCAGGCCGCAGCGAGCTACTGACCGAGTTGTTCTGGGGTTTTCGCTTGTTAGGTCCTGTAGTTCGGGGTTCCGGCTGGCTTAACAGGGACGACGCTAAGTACGCACGCCCCCTTTCCAAACAAGACTTCCTGGTCGCTAACAGAAAGCTTGCAGTTACCTTGAGACAGCCCTCCAGAGAGCCCGAACACAACGATCCTATGCTTGCCGAGCTGGAGAAGGAACGTGACCTAGGCCGCGTGCAAGGCCCGCTCCCCTTATCCCTCCTTGGGACGGAGCAGGAGCCATCTTCTATTCAGGTCGCTCGAGGATTTGCCGTTGTGCAGAACGACAAAGTTCGGCGTGCAGACGACTGGTTGAGGTCGCTCCATAACAGCACCATTTCGGCAGCCGACACTCCGCCATACCTCGGAGGCCCGACAGTTGTGGGCGGGGCGCTCCAGTGTTCCGAGACTTTCGACGAGCCAGTGCTCCTGGGCGCCATCGATCACGAAGGGGCCTACAGGTCGTTACCAGTGCGCGAACCCACCGAGTGTGGACTGGTGATGCCAGGAGAATCTCCGAGCTTATGGGCTCACAACGCCCTCCCCTTCGGGTCGGTTGGCTCCGTGTGGGCCTACCTTCGGGTCGCGGACGTCGTTTCGTTCCTGACCATCACGCTACTTCTGATGTTCGCCGCCCACTACGTCGATGACTTCTTTTCTCTCGAGCGATCCAGGACAGCCTTGTCCGGTTTCGCAGTCTTTCAAGCATTCCACAGAGTCCTGGGTTTCCGCATGAAGGAAGAGAAGTCCAAGGAACCCCGGTTCGCCCAGACACTGTTGGGCATCGAATGGACGCTCACCGCCGAGGCTATCCTCGCCTCCCCCGGAGCTCGCAGGGTGGAGAAGCTGGTGCAGACTATCAGCGAGTTTCTTTCAAGAGGTCGCATCTCAGCATCCGAATGCTCACAGCTCACAGGCAAGCTTTGCTTTACGTGCACATGGGTCTTCAACCATGTGGGTCGCATGCTGCTCCAACCACTTTACCAGAGGCAGCATCACGGTTCACCTGGCTCGAGTCCGCTGACTCCCAGGTTGCAGCAAGCACTACACCAACTTAAAGACCTTCTACCGAGGTTGCAGCCCAGACGGTTCGCGGTGAACCCATACGAGCGCAGTCGGCCGGTCGCACATTTGTATGCTGATGCCTTCCTGACAGTACACGGAGTTCGCCGTGTTGCTAACAAGTGGCTACCAGAGCTCCCGCCGGCCCAGGAGCTTCGCACGGCCACCAACGGCTTTGGTGCGATCGTGTTTTTGCCGGGTCGCCGTCCTTTGGGATTCAGAGGCGAGGTACCATCTTCAGTTCTAGCCAATCTGGCCGCCTCCCGGGCGTATATATATTGGTTAGAGGCATTAGCACAGCTGATCTCGCTGGCGGTCGTTTGCAATCTGTTCGATACCCACGTGTGTTGTTGGATTGACAACACTGCAGCAGAGCACGCGCTCAATAAGGGCTACTCCAAGGACCTCAGACTCTCGGCTGTCATTGGAGCTTTTTGGGTTTGGGCTGCTTCAAGGTCGCTGTCAGTTTCGTTTCACAGAGTTTCGAGCGAAGAGAACATCTCCGACGGCATCTCGAGGGGAGACCTCGGTGACCTACAGTCCGCTGACGGGGAGTTCCACGAGGTTTCCTTCAAGGAAGTCTGGCCGCTGCTTGAACACTTTCGCGACGACTGCCAGAGCTACTACGAAGAGTTCGCTCAGTTGGTCGAAGTCTTGGCGACACAACTTCGCTGACGCGCACAAGGCAAGGGTGGCTTCACAGTGCGCTTTGGGTGGCTAGTTCGTTGCGCCTCCTGTGAAGCTTTTTCGTTTCGGAACTTTACAGTTCGAGGTCGCAGCGAGCTGACGACCTAGTTCGCCACCATCCGGAAGGGAAGAGTGGACAAAAAGTGTTCGTCCGTGCGTCTGCACTCAAGCTTGTGAAGCATAGCTTGTCGTGCAGAACACGTGTGTTCGTAGTGACAAGCGTAGCGAGAACTTTCCGAGCATAACGTTCGCAGCCCTCGCAGTGCGAAGGCCCGAGGAAAGTGCGAGCGGTAGAGTTTTTGCTTTTCCCACCTCTCCCACCCGGAAGTACAGAGTCCGGCTAGTTCGTTGCGCCTCCTGTGAAGCTTTTTCGTTTCGGAACTTTACAGTTCGAGGTCGCAGCGAGCTGACGACCTAGTTCGCCACCATCCGGAAGGGAAGAGTGGACAAAAAGTGTTCGTCCGTGCGTCTGCACTCAAGCTTGTGAAGCATAGCTTGTCAGCCGTCCCAGGTTGGCGCAGTGCACATCACTGCGAGCTGCTCCCTCACAGTCAGAGGCGGGCAGCGGCTCTCATCCCTGGCGCTGACACTTCGGGTTTGTCCTATACGCTGGAGCGGGTTGGAGTGGTTTGTGGAATTAAAGTTAAAGTCGATTCGCCGCACTCTTCCAGGATACTGTCCTGGAATTCTTGCAAATCCCTCTGTCGACTTCTGCTCACCTAACTGTGAGCCGATGGATGTCCCCATGAACGACCTGTTAGAGCCCTTTGAGGCAAACAAAGCTCCGCTGCACTACGAGTAGCATCGGTTGGAACTTCAAGGACCTCCTCGAACCCGAAGCTGGCACTTATCAGACTGCTGTTAGAACCCTACAAACATGCTGTCTAGCATTATGCGGAGCTGTTGAGTTTCAATCGGAATCCTGTTAAGATCACTTCCTTGTTGCCCCAGCACCTCTCCCAACCAATAGAAGAAAACACATGCCCACCCCTCCAATAAGAGACGACAGCACTTAACACCAGAGCTGTGCAACCCTTGCAAACACGTAACAAACGATGGTGATTGATGGTGTTGGCGAAGGAGGGCAGCATGATGCAGCATGTTATCCTGAGCCGTAAGAGGCCGTATCCCCAGTGCGAAAGTAAAGCAGCCCACCTGCAGAGGAACCCGCGACGAAGGCCCGTTTCTCAGGAGTCATCGTTTCCAGGTTTGGAGTCACTGGTTCAAGTAAGACTTAGAAGTCTGTGACATGCATCTAGCAGCCCTGGAGCATGGGAGCGGTTTGCACGGGGACTTGTGCTGACACAGGAGATACCTCTCTCCCTTGCCCTCCCTGGCCTTTCAGGTGTCCACCGAGCTCGAGTCTGGCAAGCAGCAGTGGGCTGCAGAGGTGTGCTCCCGGAAGCATGGGCAGGTAGTGCTGCTACTGGTAGTGCGAACCTGGAGCTTTAGTTCCAGATGTTGCAAGGAGGCGTGATGAACAAAAGAGAATGTAACCTATGCTGATGCTCGAAGAAGCACAGGCGCAAGCTGAGTCTGCATCGCTGCACGAGGGAGCAGTGAAGCTGCGGCTCGATTGCAGGGAGACAGGCCACATGGCAGGAATGGGTCGTTGATGATCGCAATGTGAACTGGAACGCGGTTCTTCAGATGTAGCTGCGTGATACGACTGCCAGCCTCCCAGGTTGGCGGAGAGCGCGTCGCCGCCAGCAGCTCTTTCACACCCAGAGGTCGGCAGGGAGCTATTTTCTGGTTGAAGGGAGCAGACACCGGCAGATGCATAAGAGGAAGCCTAAAGAGGAGAGATGCCTTGTCAGCCGATCGCATGGTACCTCCGCACGATCCTTCCTCCCGCACTTTCTCTTTCTCTCGCTGCGCCGTGCTCGCTGCGGTGTTTCAGGTGGTGTCTAAGGAGCTCGAGTGTGGCATGCAGCAGCTGGCTGCAGAGGTCTGCTCACCGGAGTGGCAAACGACATGTTGCAAGGTGTTGTGAGCTTGAAGTTCGAAGCAAGCAGGGGACGCCCAGCAACGCAGAATGCTCCCAGAAATGCAGGCCCAGACGCAGTCTTCATCGCTTCGCGAAGAAGTGGGCGGGCAGCGCCTCGGCTGCAAGCGCACGGCCTCCATGATGGATTGAGTTTATCGCAATATAGACTGGCGACAATGAGAAAGTTCAAGAGTATGCTTATGCTTGACAAAGCTGTCAGCCGTCCCAGGTTGGCGCAGTGCACATCACTGCGAGCTGCTCCCTCACAGTCAGAGGCGGGCAGCGGCTCTCATCCCTGGCGCTGACACTTCGGGTTTGTCCTATACGCTGGAGCGGGTTGGAGTGGTTTGTGGAATTAAAGTTAAAGTCGATTCGCCGCACTCTTCCAGGATACTGTCCTGGAATTCTTGCAAATCCCTCTGTCGACTTCTGCTCACCTAACTGTGAGCCGATGGATGTCCCCATGAACGACCTGTTAGAGCCCTTTGAGGCAAACAAAGCTCCGCTGCACTACGAGTAGCATCGGTTGGAACTTCAAGGACCTCCTCGAACCCGAAGCTGGCACTTATCAGACTGCTGTTAGAACCCTACAAACATGCTGTCTAGCATTATGCGGAGCTGTTGAGTTTCAATCGGAATCCTGTTAAGATCACTTCCTTGTTGCCCCAGCACCTCTCCCAACCAATAGAAGAAAACACATGCCCACCCCTCCAATAAGAGACGACAGCACTTAACACCAGAGCTGTGCAACCCTTGCAAACACGTAACAAA
The DNA here is from genome assembly GCA_905221615.1 of Symbiodinium sp. CCMP2592. Classification (NCBI taxonomy): domain Eukaryota; class Dinophyceae; order Suessiales; family Symbiodiniaceae; genus Symbiodinium; species Symbiodinium sp. CCMP2592. Next base: position 422,171 of record CAJNDT010004746.1, read on the forward strand.
CGATGGTGATTGATGGTGTTGGCGAAGGAGGGCAGCATGATGCAGCATGTTATCCTGAGCCGTAAGAGGCCGTATCCCCAGTGCGAAAGTAAAGCAGCCCACCTGCAGAGGAACCCGCGACGAAGGCCCGTTTCTCAGGAGTCATCGTTTCCAGGTTTGGAGTCACTGGTTCAAGTAAGACTTAGAAGTCTGTGACATGCATCTAGCAGCCCTGGAGCATGGGAGCGGTTTGCACGGGGACTTGTGCTGACACAGGAGATACCTCTCTCCCTTGCCCTCCCTGGCCTTTCAGGTGTCCACCGAGCTCGAGTCTGGCAAGCAGCAGCGGGCTGCAGAGGTGTGCTCCTTCGGTTGGATCACGGAAGCATGGGCAGGCAGTGCTGCTGCTGGTAGTGCGAACCTGGAGATTTAGTTCCAGATGTTGCAAGGAGGCATGACGAACAAAAGAGAATGTAAGCTATGCTGATGCTCGAAGAAGCACAGGCGCAAGCGGAGTCTGCATCGCTGCACGAGGGAGCAGTGAAGCTGCGGCTCGATTGCAGCAGGAATGGGTCGTTGATGATCGCAATGTGAACTGGAACGCGGTTCTTCAGATGTAGCTGCGTGATACGACTGCCAGCCTCCCAGGTTGGCGGAGAGCGCGTCGCCGCTAGCAGCTCTTTCACACCCAGAGGTCGGCAGGGAGCTATTTTCTGGTTGAAGGGAGCAGACACCGGCAGATGCATAAGAGGAAGCCTAAAGAGGAGAGATGCCTTGTCAGCCGATCGCATGGTACCTCCGCACGATCCTTCCTCCCGCACTTTCTCTTTCTCTCGCTGCGCCGTGCTCGCTGCGGTGTTTCAGGTGGTGTCTAAGGAGCTCGGGTGTGGCATACAGCAGCTGGCTGCAGACGTCTGCTCATTCATCATGCTGGCAACTTCCAGCCCGGAGTGGCAAAAGACATGTTGCAAGGTGTTGCGAGCCTGAAGTTCGAAGCAAGCAGGGGACGCCCAGCAACGCAGAATGCTCCCAGAAGTGCAGGCCCAGACGCAGTCTTCATCGCTTCGAGAAGGAGTGGGCGGGCAGCGGCTCGGCTGCAAGCACACGGCCTCCATGATGGATTGAGTTTATCGCAATATAGACTGGCGACAATGACGAAGTTCAAGAGTATGCTTATGCTTGACAAAGCTGTCAGCCGTCCCAGGTTGGCGCAGTGCACATCACTGCGAGCTGCTCCCTCACAGTCAGAGGCGGGCAGCGGCTCTCATCCCTGGCGCTGACACTTCGGGTTTGTCCTATACGCTGGAGCGGGTTGGAGGGGTTTGTGGATTTAAAGTTAAAGTCGATTCGTCGCACTCTTCCAGGATACTGTCCTGGAATTCTTGCAAATCCCTCTGTCGACTTCTGCTCACCTAACTGTGAGCCGATGGATGTCCCCACGAACGACCTGTTAGAGCCCTTTGAGGCAAACAGAGCTCCGCTGCACTACGAGTAGCATCGGTTGGAACTTCAAGGACCTCCTCGAACCCGACGCTGGCACTTATCAGACTGCTGTTAGAACCCTACAAACATGCTGTCTAGCATTATACGGAGCTGTTGAGTTTCAATCGGAATCCTGTTAAGATCACTTCCTTGTTGCCCCAGCACCTCTCCGAACCAATAGAAGAAAACACATGCCCACACCTCCAATAAGAGACGACAGCACTTAGCACCAGAGCTGTGCAACCCTTGCAAACACGTAACAAACGATGGTGATTGATGGTGTTGGCGAAGGAGGGCAGCATGTTATCCTGAGCCGTAAGAGGCCGTATCCCCAGTGCGAAAGTAAAGCAGCCCACCTGCAGAGGAACCCGCGACGAAGGCCCGTTTCTCAGGAGTCATCGTTTCCAGGTTTGGAGTCACTGGTTCAAGTAAGACTTAGAAGTCTGTGACATGCATCTAGCAGCCCTGGAGCATGGGAGCGGTTTGCACGGGGACTTGTGCTGACACAGGAGATACCTCTCTCCCTTGCCCTCCCTGGCCTTTCAGGTGTCCACCGAGCTCGAGTCTGGCAAGCAGCAGCGGGCTGCAGAGGTGTGCTCCTTCGGTTGGATCACGGAAGCATGGGCAGGCAGTGCTGCTGCTGGTAGTGCGAACCTGGAGATTTAGTTCCAGATGTTGCTAGGAGGCGTGACGAACAAAAGAGAATGTAAGCTATGCTGATGCTCGAAGAAGCACAGGCGCAAGCGGAGTCTGCATCGCTGCACGAGGGAGCAGTGAAGCTGCGGCTCGATTGCAGGGAGACAGGCCACATGGCAGGAATGGGTCGTTGATGATCGCAGACTCACGACGGACACTACTCGGCAACATGTTGAGTCAAGGATGCGAAGCCGATGGGCACATATGTCGCAGCTCCTACGAGGTTGGTTCCCTGTATTTGAAGGCGCGCAAACGCGAAGATCTCTGCGACCAACACTGCAGAGGTGATTGCGCTCCACGTGCCTTGGTGCATGACATTGAAGCCAACTTTGAATGGAGGCCGCACTGCCCCGAATGTTCGGCATGGTGCTATACGATTTCTGGATGCCTTTGAATTACTTCTAGCCTGGTCGCCTCTGACCCCGCAGGAACGAGGCTCTTGCACGCAAGCTCCTCTGGGAGGAAGTGATACCTCGACCAATCCTCCGCGGGGATTTGCGCAATACCGTGCGAGTCATCGAAGCACCAAGGCGCCGTGGAATGCAACACACGAGTTCCTGCTGCTGTTGCTGTAGCCAGTCCCTACTTCTCTTTGATTGCCGTGCGAATGTGTGCCATGTCCGCCTGAGGGCATTTCCGGGAGACATCCTCCGTTTGCGGCTTGATAGCAGATGGACAGTCTCAGCATGTCTCAGCTGAATGCAGCATGTTCTTGATGTGGTCGGAGGCTGTGTTTGCGAAAGCGAGTCTGAAGGCAATGTACCCGGGCATTGCTGTCCCAAGGAGGGTTCCTCCAATTGTGCTCGCAAAATTTGCGGAGGCGAGTGGCAGATATGGCGCTGCTGTGGGGTTAAAAACGTAAACTACGCTAAGTGAACACAGCGGAGTAGAACTTGCTTTCAGGCACCGGATATGCTTCATTGGCGCTGTGCCTTTCGTGGGCCGTTGCTGGAACCACAGGCGTGTCTTTTGCAGAACCCCGGCGTGCTGCGCAGCGCAACATGTGGGAAACTATAGGTGGACAAATTATATAGGAGCAAAACAAGAACAATAATCATAGCAAGAACGATAACGTACACGTCTTTACGAAGAGGGTAGAATACGATGATGGCAGCATGTCGGGTGAAGCAAAATGCAACGGGGTTGTTGCACAACCCTAGCGCCTAGCTGTCTCTACTACTATTGTTTGTGGATAATAAGAGGGTTGCATAACAGTTTAGATGGGGCCAAATTCTGCAATCCTAATTACCGGAACCCCGCAAAAACATAATATGTTTTTGTCTTGTCAGGTCCTGGTCGCGGTCCTTCGACAGATGATTTTGGATGATAGGCGGACGTTTGCGCTTAAGAAGTAGGAGAAGCAGCTGTTGCACAGTCTGAGGAGCCGTGAAAGCATCAGTGACAGTAACCCTAGCGTGGTCTTAGACGTTGGTGTAAGTGGCTGTGGTAAGGCAGTGGCAGGGCTTAAAGGGGAGTAGCAGTAGTAGTAGTAGTAGTAGTAGTAGTAGTAGTAGTAGTAGTAGTAGTAGTAGTAGTAGTAGTAGTAGTAAGTACTAGTAGTAGTAACTAGTAGTAGTAGTAGTAGTAGTAGTAGTAGTAGTAGTAGTAGTAGTAGTAGTAGTAGTAGTAGTAGTAGTACTAACTAGTAGTAACTAGTAGTAGTAGTAGTAGTAGTAGTAGTAGTAGTAGTAGTAGTAGTAGTAGTAGTAGTACTAGTACTAGTACTAGTACTAGTACTAGTACTAGTACTAGTACTGGTACTGGTACTGGTACTGGTACTGGTACTGGTACTGGTACTGGTACTGGTACTGGTACTGGTACTGGTACTAGTACTAGTACTAGTACTAGTACTAGTACTAGTACTGGTACTGGTACTAGTACTAGTACTAGTACTAGTACCAGTACTAGTACTGGTACTAGTACTAGTAGTAAGAGGAGGAGGATGAGTAGTAGCAGTAGTTGTTGTGCGCCTGAAAGTCCTTACTTTATGACTTTAAACCATGTTGTCAGCGCAGGCCAGACGTTCTGGAAACGTGTTGCAATATGGCCTTGACGGAGCATCCTATGACATTGAGGGCGTCATTACAGAGGTCTTGTGATAGCTGCTTGGCTCACAGGTATGCTGCCTTTGACCGGCAATCCAACTTTGCAGTCTAGCCGGTATCTTCAAAGCATTAGGTGGTTGCAACGGTTCCGCTAAGCTGTACCAAAGTTATGGTGAAATGAAACTCAGCATGTGCTGCAAAAAGGTTTGCTCTACCTGGCACGACTGGCTGACATGCTGCGTCAGCAGTGCCCGCGTGTGGTTACAGAGATCATCGAGGAGCTGTACTCCCTAGCATTTGACGGTCGTTGGAAGGCCTGCTATGCGGTTGATAGAACGAAGTGGGCATTCTTGAATCCCGTTCGTTATTTCTGAAGGTTCGCTTGGCGGCAACCGTGATGGTGTCGAGACTTCGCGGTGAGACTTTGTGACAGCTTGTGGACCAGGCGCATGCAGAATTCTTGGAAGCTCGTCGAAACTGGACGAAGCTTCGTATAGTCTGGCTTTCGCCAGTTGAAGCGTTGCCAAAAAGGCACATGCCAAAGAGGTGAGGAAGCGAAACGTGAGAAGAGCAAGGCCGGAGAGGTAGTTGCTTCTGTGAATTGCTTCAAGATGTGTGTATGTTTACAACGTTTACAACTATGTCCCAAAGCCTCGTGGATTATACAACAGCCTTACGTAACATCCTGTTTTCGGCTTCACGAACGAAGAGTCCACAAGTGGGCGACTTGACCACACAATGCGAGGTGCTCCGAAAGGAAGTGATGCTAGGCCCTTAGGCCAGGCTGATTTCAGACGTGTGCAAAGCATCACGGCCCTTAGCCCTATGCTAGGCCGCTCAGTCTCGTGGGCAGTGTTCACACATGGGGTTGAGATCAGCGGCCACATGTATCTTGAACTGGAACCGAATTTCAGCGTCGCCACTTGGGTTCGGGTCGGACTCGAGAGTGTATAGGTGCTTTTGGGCATAGGGTTGAGAATAAAAGGGGTCTTTTGGGTTTGTGGTTGTTCTGAGGAGGTGCGCAGTCGTCCCTTGACTTGCGTGCCTGTGAACGAAAGGGGATCCTGCTTTCCTCGGTGCATTTTTGTTCCCTTGATATACAATGTCCTGGCCCACCTTGCTTTGCAATTTGAGATTATTTCTTATTTGTTGCTGTTTTGTTGGCTCCAGCTGCATCCTGGCAGTGACGAGCCGTACTGACGCAGCAGTAGCAGAATTTTCGTTCAGATATCTACAGCAGCAAGAAACGCAGCAGCGAACTTTGGTGAAAGCTAGCGCAAGACTTCGTGCAGCAATGTCAAAATCTCCCGAGGTGCGACTGCAACGAAAGGGTTTTTTCCTGGAAGCTTGATTTCCCGGACTGTTTTCAAGGTGATGCTTGGTTGATAAAGTAGAACCTGCCATTTGTCATGTTGGGGTACACTGGAGTTTCGAAGCATGCGCGCAAGAGATGTGAGGACTTTGGTGACCTCGTCGCGTCTAGTTTGCAACTCAAGCACCGTGTTGAAGGCTAAAGATGCTGGCGTTGCATGGTAATTATGGTATAATATACCCCAAAACCCTATTCTAACTATTAAGGCCCCTACTTTAGTCCTGGAGTCGTCAGCCTTTTTCTGTCAAAGGGTTTCACGTATAGACTTCTTTCAGCAATGTGCCGGGAGGCCTTGAGCCCCAAGTTTTCGCAGAGTTGACTTGTCGGTGAGATTGCAGACTGTAGACGATTGCAAGAGGACAAACTATTGTAGTAGCTGCGTATTTTGGGGGCTCTTGTTTTTGGTTGTTGTTGCTTCGCTGTGTGGATGGCTTCCCGACTTTCACTGGCAGATGTGGGGAAAGGAGAATTGGAAAGCCACAAGACATACCACCACCAACAAATAATGCCAAATCGACTAAAGAAAGATACCAGCCTAAGCTTACAAGACTGTGCACGTTAGCATGAAGCCACAGCTACCTATAGACTGTCCTGCTTATACCAAGATGAATGAAGCGTGTGATGCATCAGCACTGGCAAAGTCATAGTGGAACAGCCTTCGAATGGCGTTGGAAAACTTGGCGACGGTATATCCATGATGCATAAGAAGTTCAACGCACCATGCTTACACTTGATCAAGAAACCAGTTGTACCAAGTCCGTAACTTATGAGTTGAATGCGAACAGCGAATCGTACGTGGAAAACTGCTAGCCTGGTTGAGGGTGGCGTATGACCAACATACACGTGTGCAGGTTCTCGACAATCCAGGCCCAGAAAACCATAAAAATACCCAAGAATATCCAAAATCAGACCCCTCCGTGTGACCCTTACAGGGTTTTCTACAATCCAGACCCAGAAAATCACACAAACTACCCAAAAAAACATAAAACATACCCAAAATAAACTTGGACCCGTTTGGAAAGGTCTGTGAGAGGAGACTGCATGTGAGTGCGGATCCAGTGAGAAATCTGTGGGGTTGCAGGTGATCGGTCAGAGACTTGCTAAACCTTGCTAGTGTTTTTGTCGGACTGGGATGTGAAGAGGCAAGACTGTTGTTGCTAGTCTTGTGCCATCGTATCTAAAGACCACATCTCATAAGGGTGTGGGGGATGACTCTTTGCTCCAAGTACTGCTTGCCTCTCAGGGGGGCCTGCGCTCCTTGAGCGGAACAGAGCTGACCATGCCCTTCAAGGCAAAGGGCGCGGGATGCTTCACGGCAGCGGTTTCGACGATCTTTAACTGTGTCTGTGTGCGCAGATCGAACACATTCCCGACTCTCTCAAGGAGGATCTTCGTTGGAGTATCAAGCCGTTAGGTGCCAAAGGTTAGAGCAGGGAGGGAAAGGCTCTTTGGCATTTCGGGCTCTCGTCCTGGAGTGCCTTCAAGACAGCGTATGCCTTATCCAAATGTCCTTACCAAGTCTGCTGCCGACAAGTCTCGACTGTTGAGGAGCCAAAAAGGCGTGTCAGTCTGTGCTGGCTAATTGCTAAATCTGTCATCGCCCGTGACAGCCACCTGAACCTGTCTTGAATCTGTGTCAGGAGACACAGGAACATTTTTCAAGAAGTATGGAATTCTTCAACAAGGCGCTTTGTTGCTTTGTCACAGCCATAGTCCGTGCCACAGAAGCTTGAAGTCATTTGCGGGGTTTCGGTCTCGGGTGGCAAGACGGATTGGGGCACCGCTGGCGTACACTGTCCTCAGCTTCTGCCTGGGCCAGGTCAACAAAGAGTTCCAGAAGTTGCAGGTGATCCACAGTCGGCAAACACATAGAGATTTAATGGTTTGCAGAGCGTCGACTTGAGGTGGTTTCTGATGCACGTCTCGCATGCTTTTGTTGCGATGATCTCATACTAATTTCAATTGTAGTCGTGGATGGCTGGATGTCCATGTTCATGACACCTCTGTTCTCGTGTCACCGTCAGGAGCAGCTGCAACAAGTCACACAGGAGCGCGATGCGCTTCGCCTGCTACCCAAACGAAACCCTGTGCTGTGCCTTTCTGCTTCAGAGCCTTCTGTTCTTTCCTTTGCTGAGGGCAGCAGAACAACTGTCTCCAGCAGCAGCTCGAGCGGACCCTCGGCTCAGAGAGTCGTCGCAACGCGTCAACCGTCCCACTGCGTCCCGTCCCGCTGCTACTGCTCAGGGCCAGTAGCGAACAGACGGCAGCGAAGCCAGTCGTTCTGAGCCTGGGCCCCGGACCAGCAGCGAACCGCGTGTCAACCGACGAGAAGAGTGTTTCGAGTGAAGCATCCAGTGCGCGATGCGTTGCACAAGCCTTCTTCGAGACGTGAAGGCTTGTGGAGTCGTGTACGGCTCTCTCTCTGTCTCTCTCTCTCTCTCTCTCTCTCTCTCTCTCTCTCTCTCTCTCTGTCTCTCTCTCTTTCTCTCCCTCCCTCTCTCTGTAAGTCGGGAGTCGAGAGGAAGACGTCATCGTTTTTCCAGTGTTTTTCCTGAAGGCCTCGTTACTCGAAGGAGCTCTGCAGGGGTATCGTGACAGGGACAACGGAACTTGCTTCGTTCCGTCTCTTGCAGCAGTCCCTGGATCTCCTGAGGCCAGCCAACCGTTCTTCCAGGCGACACCCGGCTGCGGGCGAGTGCAGAGGGCTTTAGTATGGCGAGAACGTCGCGTATGCTTCTGCTCGACCCTGTTTGATGGGCCAGAGACTGTTGGCATCGAATGCACATGCGTTTGCATAGACTCCTGGCCAGAAACTAAGCAGGCATTGGGGACCCGCCCCTGGACCTTCAACAGAAGAGGGACTTCGCGGGTGGTTTTCGTATTGAGCCCCTAGAACCTTGCCTGCATTCGCAGCACCGACTGGGGCGTCGGCGAAGCCATCCATGGCCTTGGAGAGGCACCCCCGCAAAGCACCTGAAACCAACCTGAGGAGATCATGGGATGAACCCTTCGGGGTGACTGAGCTTTGGAAGTTCGTGTCGCGAAAGTTCCTTCTGTTCACCTCGGGTCAGGATTCTTTTTGCAGCCATCTGGTGACTGGTGTGGAGCAGTGCAGAAATGTGTGCACAGCAAGACATGCAGTAGCTCGGGCAGTCTTCTGCCGCAAGCGCACAGTCAAGACTTTTCAGGTATCTTCAGTCGAAGCCATGAGAGATTAGGAAGCTTGTGTGCGACTGCTTTTCAAGACTTATTCAAGACTCCTGATCTGATGCTTAGCAACGACGAGCTGCCAGGGGCGAGCGATTCGTTATGGACAGGCTGTGGGTGCGTTCGCAAGGGGATCCATAGCTTCAATGCACTTATCTTTTGCGCCCCGTCCGTGGCTAGTCGTAGTTTTGCGTCAAACCGCGGCCTCGGTTTAGGAGCAGCTGATTTCGACCTTTCAGGCAAAGCTCCAACCTTCACAAAGCTCCGGTCCATAGTGTGGCAATGAGTCTGACGCTCGGAGCAGGGGTAGCCCTAGGCCTAGGTCACAAGAAGGATTCTGCACGAGGGCACTTGTTTGGAGATACAGTGGAGCCTTCGATGTGTTTCAGCTGCCCTGCACATGCACGCTCAACACTTGGCAGGCACCCAGCAGTTCAAGCTGGGCGTTGAAAAGGGGCACCAGGCTCGAAGGGACGTGAACAAGAGCTGCAGAAGCAGGATTAAGTCGGCTGGTGCAATCGAACTGCAGCAGCGAGAACGTGTTGTAATTGCGGTGTCAGAAGCTCAGCAGCGGTCGCCTGCGTCAGTTTTCACCGCACGACGAGGTGAATGGAATCGACTTCCACGAGGGTCAGCAGGCTGGCCTGTGACAGGGTAGATGTTCTGGCATGATGGCTTATGTATGAGCGTTTGCAGTCGGAACTCGAGTTCTGCCGGCCATGGCTCGTTGAACCATCGCTCCACAAATTGGTCAGAGGAGGAATACGGTTGACAAGCCGCCTGATGAAAACCGCCAAAGAAGCATAGCATCGAAACAGAACATCCTCAACACAGTTCTGCAGAGAATGCAACATGGAACGCGCCGCATCGGGATTGTGGCGTGCGCGGGTCTTTTGTTGAGCAGTTGTCACGTGCACCATTGCAACGTGTCCTTGCAGGGCTTGTGGCTCAAGCCGGAATGTTTGGGAAAGGGCATGATGGCCCCTAGAAGGATATCATATCTTCAAAGATGAATACAACCCCATGTGGTCTTACAATAACAAGAAACGTATCTGAGGAGGTTGAGCCTCTTGCAAAATGAGTGATGTACTTGACATTGTGAATGCCTTCGTGCAGAAAGTGAACAAAGAAACGCGTGCGCCGAACAATCTGGTCAAGTATGATGTGACGGAATGTCGAGATTTGGGCAATGTGATCTGGTACACAGCAACTGTTTCTGTGGCTGGCATGGGAGAGGCCGCCGGAGAACCATCGCGAACCATACCCGAGGCCAGGAAGTCGGCCGCCAAGGCGTTCCTCTCTGTAGGGGAAGCGAAGGACTTCCGAGACAGCTGGGACAAGAAAAGGAGATTGGATCAAGACGATGGGCACAAAACGGCACATTCAAAGAGGCAGCGATAGATGTGCCGCCAACACCATCTCAAGCGCAGTGTATTTGAGTGCATGTGTTGAGATGGGCAGCCTTTGGGGCGCTCGCTTGCAGTGCTGGTGGGGCGAGGCATTTCCGCAGCTGAGTGGACGTATCCCTTCGGAGGTGTTGCTCTTTTCGTTGCTGTGTAGAGCTACTTGTCTGGATGCGCTCTCCTCGTGGGCAGATCGGAAAAAGATTGGTTGCTGCATTGACATATGTTGACGGCCTGCTGGAAAGCTGCTGGGCCTAGTTTGGCAGGAGAATGCAAGTCGAACTTCCAGGCTGGTGCCGTGTTCATGCCCTACGGGGTGTGAATGCCGCCCGCCTTTAGGGTAGGATCATATGCATTGCAATTGCGGTAACGATAGATTCACCTTGCCAGTGCGAGCTATGACTTGTGATTATTCATATCGTCCAGGCATTGAGAACTAGGTCTGATGCTTTGCCGGCATAGGATGTAGCTCTCACATGCTCTCGCGAGTTGTGCTGGCAGGGTGGCTTGCCGACGCTTCTTGGCAATCGCTTTGCAAAGCGCCGTCGTCTGTGGACTAAGCAACCGCCTTACAAGGCAAGGTAGATCCTGGGGTGCGAAAGAACTCAGAGTATTAATGCTAACGCTGCACACCTTGTCAAGGAGCATGCTTTCAGTCAGATGTGGGGCACTTCACGGCAGTTCTTGTCAGGAAGATGCTGCCTCCACGTCAGAAGAAGACAGTTGCTCGGGTCACGTTTTCTGCCAGCTCCCCTCATTCCACCGACCCGGCCAGGAGGGAGGCAACGCAGCAGGTGGTTCTCCAGCAGCCATGCCGCAGAAGGCACGACTGCAGACTCTGCACAGACAGCCTGCCACGCATGGAGCTGCAGCTGCATGCTGTTCAAAGCTAGCAAATCTCACCCCTTGTTTGGCCCGCTGCGACGATCCAGATTTCGACCATCTGCAGGCAGCTAGAGCAGCTAAAGTTCTCATTCACAAGATGTTCACAGGAAGAAGCTGTGACTGGATCGACGGCATGTCTTGCATGGTGTTCATGGTTTCGCTGTTTACCGCGGTTCTATGGTTTCTAGGGCCCAGCGCCTGCAAATTGGAACGACCCTTGAGCCAATGTGGCGTGGACACTGTGTAAGTATAAACAAGTTTGAAGCTCAAGTCAGAAGCAGAGTATAAAGTATAAAGCTGCAGTCACAAGCTCTGTGTACGGACACCGAATTCCGGCCAAACGAACGAAGCTGCAACCGCTGGAAAATCAAGAGCATACCGGCTTCAGGATCACGGTCCGCCGACGACAGAATCGGCGCCGGCATCGGCGAAGGCGTGCGAGTGCGGCACAGGGTCGCGCCCGCGCCATCCCCCATGCAAGAAAGATGACAACGTCACGGTGTATCCGGTGATAAGGGTTAGTTTCTTACTCGGCAGGCAATCGAGCCGCTCCCAGTGGAGACCCCGGAGCCGGCGTCGCACAGAGAGGCACAATGAAATCCGCTTGCTCCATCGGCTTGCCCTTCGCTTTTTCTCGGCGCTTTCTGATCCTTTCTGGTTTTCATGTCTTGAGGGCACGGGTGAAGACCCACCCTCCTGGAGCGTCTATGTCTTGGCGCAAGGCTTTTGGTGATGGTGCGCGCACCATGACAACAGCATGAGAAAATGGGTATTACTGTCCACCGCCCCCCCCATCCACACCCTGTGTTGATTCATGTAACCTTATGTTGCCCTCAGAACACATGGAAGTGAAGCTGTTCAGGGTGCTTAAACCCCTAAACCGTAAGCCCTACTGTTTGAGTTCAATGAAAACTCGTAAGATGACATGGGCTGTCGAGCAGGTCAAGGAGGAGCAGGCTCCAAGGGATTCGGGGTTTAGGGTTTAGGGTTTCATTTGGAGTTTGGATTTATGGGTTCAGGGTGTGAATATACACTTCGGCCGTCAGATTCCAAAATTGGAGAATTGGAATTCTACCGCTGCCATTGCGTTATGCTCTCCTTCTGATTCCTCCTCGCTGTCCCCACAAACATAATGGTTTGAGTTATCACGCTCGGTATGTCAGCTATGTTCATCCGCTGTTCATTGCTAGTGTACGATTCATCAATTCTTTTGTCTGGCGTTTACGGTTGTTTTCGAGAGACAGTCTTCAAGCGCTGTGACAGCCACATGTTGGCAACGAGATCTCTCGCATGAATCCCAACACAGCATCCAATTCAGTCCGAAAGCCATTTCCCTTAAAGAATTACTGCTGTACCGATTGCTGTAGTGATTGTTCCTCCCGTTTCAACCTACTACAACAGTTGTTCGTGTTGTTGCTTTTTGGTTTGGAGCGCTTGGAATGCATGTACAGGCCCCGAAGAAGCCCAAGCGCGAGCGTGAAGAGAAAGGACGTGGAAACACACTTGAACCAGCACGTATGCCTTGACGTTTCGACAATCCTTGAAGATGCACGAAGTGAACTTCGGCGAGCGGTCAGGAGATCCAGGAGTCAAAAAAGAGAAGAAGGACGACAACAGTACCGTCAAAGAGGCGAGTCACAGTAGAATCGGATGGGCACGAGCTGTTTATGCCGTGGGTTGTGTTGCACATGTCAGCCAGCGAAGATCCTAGATTCATGCCAGAACTGCGTGCTTTCGGGGAACAAGTGCGCAGTGGACGGACAGGAAGATGTGGAGGATCCTCCTGCAAGGTGCCCAAGATCCCACATCAGTATGTTTTACTCGAAGGGTCGGTTGGGAAGGAGCCTTGCTTTGCCCGAGGCCTCACGCCGCGCCCCGGAAGCGCGTTGAGCTCAGGGGCCTCAAATCTTGTGAGGATCAGCTAGCGAGTCTAGCGAGGCGTAGATGATCTCCAGGAGGTCTTTTCTTTAGCAATGCCCTCCGAATAGGGGGTGGCCCGAGACGAGCCACAGGCAAACCGCTCCACTAGACGGCATTGTTTGGAACGTAGATGCGTGGTCTTTGGATGTCCTTTTGACCGGACCGAGCTGAGGTCGGGTAGCTCCTCTTCCGACGTTGAGTCAGAGGTTGGGCAGCTTTTAGGTACTGCCTGTTCCCGGGAGCCAGGAACTTTTGCATTTGCTTTTCCAGCCAGGCTGGTCCATCCATCCTGAGATCCGCTGGCCCAAGACCAAAAGGCACGGCACAAGCACAAGTTTGATTTGCAGATTCACATCCTTAAGCCTTATGAAATACAGGAGGTCGCTCTTTCCTTGCATGTCGCCTTGCCTCGGAGGAAGCAGTCGCGGCGTCACCTTCGGCGTTGTGAACCAGGCAGTGAGTAGCACATCTTCGAAATCCGTGCAGCAGAAGTGAATTCCATATCGCCAGCAGCACAGGCTGCAATGTCCGCCAAGTGCATCCCCAAAATCGGTGCGGCAGTGACGGGGTCCTGAGTCCTGTCGCAGGTTGATGTTCTTTCCTACCGCGCCTGCGGCGAGCACCTCTGGTTTCCCAATCCGAAAGAGAACGTTTTGCCGGGGACCTGGCAATTCATATATGTTAGGATGTATAGCCTATTCCTAGCCCACTTTCTGCATGCAACGCGTGGCTCCACAACAGCCGCAGCCTGACCTTACTTATCACCGGATAAACTATGATCTGAAACGTGAGTGTTCTGTTCGATTTGTACCAGTGAGTTCCCTTGGTGTACTCAATGCACTCGCCGCCTGGTGCCCACAGTCACTGACATCCAGGTCTCAATACCATGCTTCACTGATCCTGGCGAGTCTTGATCCAGGTGTGATGGCTGCAACAGGAGGGTGCCACGGAGGCACTGCATGGAGTATCATTGGGACAGGCTTGGGTATAGGCCGGCGAATGCAGCCGTGAATGTGGAAACGTCGAGGAGCGGGCAGCTGAGAGGCGGAAGCTTGCTCATGTGCGACGAGTTCTTTTGCCACGCCCTGAACACTCGTGACTGCTCCTGACGCGAAAGGAACCGTCTGTCGTCTCAGGTCGGGATTGCTCTGCGAAGTTGACACTCTTCACCTGAGGCCACGGGCAGGAACCTGGCCAGGCATACCAAAGAAACTCAAGGAATAAGCCAAGCCATCCAATACCCTCCGACCTTCTCCTCCTCAGCACTGCCGTCCTCCGGCCAATGCCGCGCCGCCCTCTCCCTGAGAATCTCTGGCACCTGACAGATGTGTCCACAAACAGACCGACCGCCGAATGAAATCCAAGGGCCCGGCTGAATGGACCCCACTGGCTGATGCCCACTTGTTGGCCTGGCCAAGACGGACAATGGCTTATTGGGTGGCCTACTTGCTTCCTGCCATTTTGCCTGGACGGCCGATTTGAACTGGTCCGAGTAGATGTTGCGGGCATCGTCAATGAAGCGGTAGTAATCTGGGAGGCTTCATCAAGCAAACCATAGCAAACCCTAGACATCCCTAGACAAACGCCGCATGCAGCCAGAATGCAGACAAGAACTGAGTCAAGCGCATTGGCGACGAGTAGGTGCGAAGCTGGCAATGCCATGGCATAGGAATCTATGATTGTGCTTCTGTGCTTCCGTTCTAATCGTTACAACCCAGTGCCGACATGTTGGCTTATTAACCCGTCCCCCGTGCCGTCATAGTGGCTTAAGTACGAAATCTAGCTATAGTAAAAACCCACTGCCGACATGTTGGCTTACTAACCCTTCCCCTATGCCGTCATAGTGGCTTGAATCAGAAATAAAATTATTGTACAACCCAGTGCCGACATGTTGGCTTACTAACCCGTCCCCCTGTGCCGTGACAGTGGCTTAAGCTGCTAGGTAGATGCTAGTGTGTTGTGCCGTCCATGCGCATGTCAGCATGCACCGCGATGCACCAAGGCAAAATGCCTGAGGGGAGCTGCATGGAGTTGCCAACACAATCCAATGCACAGAAGAAGCTGCTGGAACTGAGGCCTCAAATGGAAGAACACAAGCCCTCCGAGATACAAAACCAGCAGACCCACCAATACATTAAGGGTATCGGTGATCCCGGGGGAACCCACCAATTAATGTATTGGGGGGGTCCCCGTGCGGGGGGGTCGCCAATACATTATAACCCAGGGGGGATCCCGTGACCTGACCTCAACCCACATACTGAGAGCAAAAGGAGAAAGCCTGTTCGACGTCTCGGCGTCGAAAAGCATCGCAGCCCCCCCAAAAGCTTCTTTCTTCAAATCTTCAAAACCCCGACACTTCCCGAGCCTCCCTCAAACCAGACCTCTTAAAAGACAAAAGCTGCAAAGCAAGCTGTAGATAATTGCTTCCTCCAAAGCTTTTCCCCTTCGATTTCCGGATATCCCTTTTCGGGGGTCCTGGGCCTGCTGGACAGCATGGAATTTCAAGAAGCCAGACCGCAGCCACAAAGAAGCCCACCGAGGAAGGATCAAATGCCAAGACTAGCACAAGCCCCCGAAGCACCTCAGCCTGACTTCCCCATCGCCACTTGGGTTTGCACCTTGAAGTGGAGCTCAATTGCAGTGTCGCCACTTTGGGTTGAAGGGAATTACAGCGGTGGAACGTTCGGACTGGAAGAGCAGCCTTTGCCGTGACTTTCTGGGGCCAAGACCGGATATGCATCGCTCGCCCGGCACTTGGCTCCAAAGCTTGATCGTGCATCGCCAGATCATCAGTACAGATCGGCGACCCCGTTGATTTTAGGTTAGGTCGGTTAGGTCCTCTTAGACTGAATTGAGTAGGCTTGCCAAAGTCGAGAATCGAAGTTGAGACCCTTGTTATTGGACTGACGACCTACTTGCACAGGCCCAGCAGCAATGAGGATTCAGCACCGTGACTTTTCCGCACCGGGTGCCAGGGAAAGCATGTGCCATTCGCGTTCTTTGTCGTCCACCAGATGTTCGCAGCTCGTTTGCACCCAGCCCTAGCCAGTGCCATCCCGTGCCCCAACATCCCGAACCCAGTACTTTCCGTGTGCATAGCCATGCTGTCAGCAGGCATTGCCTTGGAATCACACCATCTTATAAAATCAGTGTGATGCACCGCCGGGCTATCCATGCTAGATAGGGTTTCTCGGAGAACATCTACAGCAGCCGAGGCCTAGTCTATTACGCGGCTTGAGCTTTGTACCCTACCAGTGGATCCTTTCTCAGCTGGAAGGGCTTCTCTGCGCCAAGTCCCTAAACTCACAAAGCCCCATCATGCTTTAAGCGAACCGGATTGTTGAGGACTGGTGTGAAGGCTATGACAAGCTGCACCCGATTCTGGAAGAGGCGCGACCTGCGGAAGAGGCTATCCCATCAAGCTGTTTAGAGGGCGTCGCAGTTGTGTAGAACAGAAGGCAGCAGGTGATTGAGGGTAAGCCGTGGCAGCAATCCGATGTTTGCTTCGTCAGTGGTTGCTGCACCGGCACTAGCATTATCAAGGAGTCGCGGCAGCTGTTACAGTAGCATCCAAACAGCGACTCACTAGCGTCACCGTTGGGATGATGTCGAGCAGCAAGTTTGCCTTGGTGGACTCGATCTGTACAAGAGCAGCAGCAGTGTGTTTTCGAAAATCGATCCACCAGGTCTCGTAGGCTGATCGACTGCCTGCATGGCTTCTGGACGCAGTACTCTTTGATGAAATGCAAGCTTCACATGCGCCCTGCACTTGTGGATGTTTTGAGACTGCTGCTGCGAAGCGCGACTAACACTGCGGCAGGCGGCAGAGCTTGCGCGGCAACATGGTGTGGTGCAGGACGCCTTCCTTCGTCGTACATACCTGTACTATATTATAAGTGGGACGGCAACAAGCAGCTGCACTCCCTTTGCTCCACGGTCGGCTCGAACATCCTGATGCAGGATGCCCCCCTCCGCGTGTCGCTCGGCATCAGGTTCGTGTTTTGTCTACTCCGAGCTCGCTGGTCCCAGGCGAGATAACTACAGGCTTGCAGGCCTCAGCTGGTTCAGAGAGCACTCGAGTTTTTTTCGTGCAGCAGAGTCCTGGCCCCGTGGGTGCTGGAGCCGTTGTGGCTCCGTGGCAGCTCCAGAGCCCGAGCTCAGGTTGGACGTGGGCTGCGGGACGTCCAGCTTGGCCAAAGACATCTGGTCCAAAGGCTGCAGGCGCACAGCATCGCAGCATTGGAACTTCGAGTATGCTGCGACTGAATGGTGCAGACTAGAGACATGTACTCGTAACTACGGGACGAAGGTGCTGGCTTGACATCGCACTCGTGTGTGAGGGATATGGCTTGTATGGACTTTGCAGAGATCTGTGCTGCAATCGAGAAGTTGGTTGTTGTTTCGGCCCCTTCGTGTTAGAGCTCGGAAAACGGTCGGAACGCTTCTGAACCACAACTTTCGCGATACTGCTTTCGGATCGCACACATATTGCTTCATCTTGAACGCGGACAGGGTGCACGCGGTGGACATCGACCAGGAGCAACTGGAGCAGGGGAGGGCCCGAAGTGACTGCCCCATCACTCACTGTCGTTCCCGTTCCCACTCATGATCCTTCGGAGCCAGTCAACTTTCGGTTTTTCAGCTGCCATAATATGCTTTCTGTTCATGGGCAAAGCTCTTTCGGGAAGGCTGAGCAGGCGTAGAATGCTCTCCTCGCTGCAATCCGTGTCACGAAATGCACCTCTACAGGATGTCATCCAAGCGATGGAGGCAGAGCACGCTGCTTGCGTAGGTTGGGAGCTGAGGCACTCAGAATCGGCCCCGACAAGACAAGATGAACCGGAAACGTTCTTTCCCATGCCATTCGGATTGCATTCTTGTCCTGAAATTACAGAGGCCTGTCTTGGGGCGTGGTGAACATCACTGCCGAGAGGTGAGGAAAGCTGTATGGTGAGATGTGGAGGTGTGCAATCCCAGGGTTTCCTGTGCTCTTTTGCGCATGTCGGGTGCTTGAATTCCGCACTGCTGCGTATTTCGGAGGGCTTCGTCATTGTAGGCATGCACAGTCATTCAGGGATTGGGGCGCACGGACTATGTCCGAACGATGGACGCCGCATAGCTTCGGTAAAGGTGAAAGCGCCTGTGGGGCATTGAGGCTTCTTCCATCTTGTACGGCATGTAAGTCTCGAAGTCCAAAGCCGCGAACATGAGGACGGGCCTGGACGAGAATGCATTCGACTTGGCTGCGGCCCTGGCTTCTCGATGTGACCGAGACCTTCGGTGCCAAAGACTCCTTCGAGTTGAAACCAGTTCAGGGTTTTCGCTTCTACAGGTCGAGAGCTTGATCGTGCTTGACATGCCTACATCGCAACCACTGCAACGTACTCAGAGTTGTTCCTGTAGATTTGGGCCACGGATGGCCACGGCAACAGGGCTTAGATCTTGGGTTTGGCTATTCCACACCCTGACATACCCTGACCCATGGTTTGAGCAAGGCCGTGGACAAAGGAACCTTGGATTACCTTCTTTGCGGGGAGCCTTTGCCTGAGCTTCTCGCATGCTCTGTCATGTTGCCTGGCAAATGATGACACTGTACGGGCTGCTGACCTTCCTTGTATGGGGCCTCTGCAGACACTCAGTACTCAGTACAGTAATTTGGCTTGCTTCAGGGTGGCGCTGGTGCTCAGCGCACTGCGAAATGTCCGGACGGCCCTTGCTCCATGTGGCATTCTGCCGGGACCCTCAGGACATGACGGCCAAAGCCAAAACCGGGTTTTCCGCCTTTTTGGACACGGGCTTTGACGTCCAGTAGACAGAACTGGCAGCCCGGAGTGTGCCGATGTCCCACGTTCCGCCAAGAGGCGACTTGCAGTGAAAGCCAGAGCGACAGAAGCATGCAAGTCTGCTGTCAGACGTTCTAACCTGTAGATTTTCTCGCCGTTAACGTAGAGCGCCCGCCTTCCGGACCGACTAGTGCCTAGCCATCCGTTCCGACATCCGCTGTTCGAGGCTAGTGGTGTCAATACATCCACTACCACTGTGGCAGGCGCCTGTTCTTCGATGGCATTCTGGAAGTGCTAAGACGGGTTCTGGATACGCGAATAGTTGGTCATGCATCATGAGGATGGGCAGAGTGTTGGGTACCTGGGCAGCTCTGTGGATGACAAACTCGACAGTGTTGGATCAGCACGAGAATGACTACGTCGCCACCTGCCCTAAGGGCAGAGCTCAAGCTTTGCAGAGACACGCAAAATCTAGTTCATAGTTTGCAGCTGCAGATAATGTACCAAGTTTAGCATAAGCACCCCCTGACGATGGATCATGTTCAGAATAGAGGGACCTGCATCTCCATCGCCGGATTTGTTAATGTCCATCCCTGACCCGACTTGACCTGCTAGCGAGCATTTTTTGGAAGCTTCGGGCTGTTTCCCAACCCACATCGCGCGGCATGCTGGTCATTGCGAAGCCTTCAAGGCACGAGGGAGCTTCTGTCTTGCATGCGAGGTGGCAAAGACTTGGATTTGTGGGAACTCTTCCGACCGTACTGGAGGGTTGCAGCGCTTGCAAAGTCCCCTCCCTTCTTTTCTTCTCTGGTTCCCTGTGCTGCTTATTTCTTCTCCCCACTCCTGACCGTAGCTCAAACCAAGGAAAATGTAGAGAAGTTCTGTTGCAGTCGGTCTGCCGACCTGTTTCCAGCTTTCTGCTCCAAGCGGCAGCCCCTTTGAGGATGACCTAAGGACCTAATGATCTAATGCCAAAATCCCGACCAAGTCATGCTCGAGATTGGGAAGGCATTTGAATCGAGCCTCTTCCCATGAACCATAGTGACATAGTGTCATATAGTCACAGTCTTAGTCGTCGCACCAGTGCAATTCTGCCGACGCCTCGATGGCCAACGCAGTTGGAAACTTGGATATCCGTCTGTGGTCTTCCCAGACATTGCATCCAAATGCTCAGACCACGCTGGGTCAATACCGAAACTTGCATCCTTGGCGCTTCAACAGTCGTCATATTTACTGGAACGACCACACCTCACACTTGCTGGCCTTTCTGCGTTTGGGTCAAGGCTGTTGGACCCTGTGCAAATGCCAGCAACCGGTCAAGCTGAGCAAGATCGGCCGGCTTGTAGCCAACTGCCGTCGATCCGTGGAAGCGACGTACCAGACTTTGCAGATGAAACGAAGCCTCTGGCATGGTGGTGCCGGAAGGTTCTTCACCCTGCCATTGCTGTCTGGGAAACAGTTCTTTTTCAACCGAAGCCAAAGTTTTGAAGATATCCTGGCCGAGTTTGCTGCAGATCCGCCAACTATTCAGGACAGGTTGCAGTTGTACTCGTATCAAGCACGACCGCTGGATACCAGTTTCTTCATGGCTGACGTCAGCATGCAGTTGGGTTTTTTCGATCGTCCGCCCTTGAATCTGTGGACGCTTGGGAGCTACTTCTATCACACCGCTTTTATTCCGGCGCACTCTCCCTGCTGGGGTGGCGGTTACGTACCCCAAATTTGCTGTGATCGACGCATTACAATAGAGCGCCTCACGTGGTGTTTCGGCGACGTGGTAGACGACATAGTTGAACACTGTTGTGGGCAATATCTGGCGCATCCTCCTGCCGGTAGTGTAAGCCCGGCATTGCCGCCTGCTTCCTGGGAGCGGGAGATCTCCGTACAAATCTTTTTGCAAAGCTTCCATGGAGATCGCTTTGCAGTGCTCCCTTTTGTGGATTCGGTGGAACGTTTCTGGCCCAAGAAGTGGAGGTCCAAGATATTCATGGCCGTGGACGACACTGCAGAAGATCGCCACATGTGTGCTGAGGTTTCGCCCAGAGTCGTTTGCGTTTATACTCCAAGCCTTCCTCGGCGTGGTTCTGCCATCGACTCCATCGAATGGAGTGGACGCTCTGCGAGCCAAAGATATCGCACACAGCTTCTACAGTACCACTATTGGCTTTCCGATCTGTACATCGCAGAACACGTCGACCCACCCGACTGGGTGGCTTGGTTTGATGCAGACGTGGTGATCCACACGCCGCACGTGGAAGAGCTTCTCATGCCGCATGGATTGCCTGTAATGTTTGCACGTCGGACACAGGTGAATTCAATGGAGACGATGTCTTTAGGCTTGGACTGGGTGGGCGAGTTCATGGACACCTTCCCCCAGTTGGTTCGACCTGCCCATTTGCAGCACTTCCGCGAGTTCGTTCAAGCGACGTTTACAGGATCCAACTTCCTGGAATCATACTATTCCTGGCGTGTAGCGATCGAAGAAGCTGCTTTGATTCACGGTAGATCCTATGGCTATTTGTCGGAATCTGAAGGACCTCAGAGCTCGTTTCCCGTATTTCTGTATCACTTCCACCATGATGAATTCACTTGGGCTTTACAGGACTCTGCATCTTTCGGACTGCCCTTGCAAGATACATGCTTGTCATTACGCGTGGCCAGTCATGTGCAACACTGGAAACACAATGTGAGACGTGGCAATATGACGGAGCAAATGTATGCACAGCGTGCACAGCGCTTGATGCAGCTGGGGGAAAGGAGCGGTGGCACTTTGCGTGTGGCCTTGTTGAGTGCCAACTTTGATCCGAAAGCGACGTGGAGTCAGTCAAGTTCGGCGCACTGCTTGGGACGCGATCGTAAGACGATGATGAAGAATTTCTTTGCGAAAAGTGTGCTTGCTGGGCCAGGTGCGGAGGCTGAGGTGCGAGGTAAGGCCTCCGAGTAGCGCCTCTCCTTCGTGTTTAAAGTTCACTCTTGCGGTGTTTCTGCAGACCGAAGCCTATGGCGATACGAGGTTCTAGCTAAAAGACAGTATAAAGACACCTATAAGCTTATGAAGCACGGGGATGCTGTTTGCTAAGCTTCACATTCAAGATGCGATGCATCTGTCGCAGGACTCAAGAACTCGCTGGTGCTGTATGCTCGGCAGGACTGTTGGTCACAGCTTGAGCATGAAGCCTTCGTATCCAGAACCCAGAAAAGTCTACAAATCAGAAGTGCTTCCAACGCTTGGCAACCTCTCAAAACGAGCGCTCTGGAGCAATTCCGATGAGTTGGAGGGCTCTTGCCCTGAAGTTTGCGCAGTATGCGAACCTTGGACCACGGTCCAAGTTACTTGTCTTCGAGGTTTTCAGCTCCACAGGCTCCAGATTAGACCTTGCCGCAGCTGTTTGCAACTCGAGCTCAAGGAGCCTGTCAGTAGCCTATCCCTTGAACCCCAAACCTGATCTGATGTTTCATCCCAAACAAACTTCAGCTGCTCGAAGATTTCCAGTCTCCCGTTATGTTTTCCCGCAGCCACGGTGCGCCCTATGGCTCCGGGCACGGCAAGGCAAGGCCTCAAAGCCTTTCATGCTTCCGAGTCCTGACGCAGCTGCAAAGACGGGCTTTCGGTATGGTTCACCAAGTCTGATATATAGTGCTTCTGCAAGTGATACCAGTACTCTCAAAACTCAGTTCCTTGATGCGGCGAAGAGCCCTCCAGGGGAAGGGCGGCCGAAAAGGCTCCAAGGCCGAAGTCTGTCCACGGGCTTTCGGTGTTGAGCACGGACTTTGTCCTTCTCTTCGGGAGAGGCCCTGAGTCCTCAGAATTGCTTGCAGCTGTCCCTCGCGGATTCAGAGCTGGAATCGAAGCTTGTTCGGGCAGGGGCCAGGGCTATCATCAATGCCAGTGAACGACGGCGTTCTGTTGCCAACAGATTCATGCTCAAAACTTGTGAAGAGCTTGATCTTCCTGCAAACCCGAACAGGGCAAATCCGGCAAGAAGGGCTTCAAGGTCCGCACTGCGGAATTGATGGCTCAGGGTGGTTTCCTGTCGAAGGGCCAGAGTGAGGTCGCATGTGTGGGTTACAAAACATTGGGCAGTACATACTGTAGTGCTGCAGATTTGTTGACAGTTTGTTATCCGTTGCAGTTGCATGTCTCCAGTTACTTTACTGCAGAGACTCCAGCCGAGAATTCCATGAGAACCCAGACCTTGGGGTCGACAATTGCATTTAAGAACTTCCCACTTTCCTTCCAGCAAGAAGTTTAATCTGTTGCCAATGAAACATGCGCATGCCAAAGCAGCAAGCAGTCTGCGCTTACAACTGGGAGAGTTTTTTTTCGGAAGCGAGTGATCGCCACACGCCGCTACCAGCTGCAGCTGCGGTAGGCAGCACCAGCAGCACCACCACCTCCACACACCACCAATGTCAGTTGAAGAGTATCAAGCAGATAGGTCCCAGTGGACTCGATCGCAAAACATGTGTCTTGCGCAATCGCAGTCTTTTTCCGGAGGCATCTCGCGCGGAGCTGTTTCCCGGCAATGTGGACAGGTGTCTTCAACACCCTGAGAAGCATAGGTCCACAAAATACGACTATGCAATTCTCGTAGCAGAGAGATCAACGAGCATGCCCCGAAAACCTGCCATGATGAAAAGGCACGTCCGCTGAAGTGACGAAGTATGATACGAACAAGTACAATGTAATCGCTTTGGATGTGCAATGCGACTAGCAAGACGGGACGACTGAAGAAACATAGCAGGGGAACACAAACAACGAATCACCTGCCCAAAATGTGGGTCCGGGACCACCAGTTCGATGTTTCATACCCAACTCGGTACTTTAGGTCATGTTTTGTGCGCTGTCGCAACAACAGCACCTTACGCAAAACCCCCCCCTGCTTGGCAGGGTTTCGGAGATCCACATCACTCGATCCCCAACTGTTGGTTTAGGCATTAAGTCAACAGCCACGAGAGGCACCCCCGGTGCTCGCTAATCCCACGGCGCCCGCTCCGGCGCTTCACGCCACCAGCTCCTACTCTTACGCCCCTGGGCTGCCTCAGCATTCAATTCCAGCCTTGACATGTCTGTCGGAGCCAAACGCAAGCAAGGTCTTTCCAGCTGAGAGCTCCGGCAGCAAGCAGACCACAACCTCTCCAGGTTCTTTCGTGCATCTTTCTAGGCTTTCAGACTGGGAGCAATTCGTGCGTTTCTGCGCTACCTGTCCAGGATCGACACAGAACACCAAGTTGGCATTTGGGAACACAGGTAGACAGCAGGCCAGCCTCAGGGCGGGCTGTGTACAACTGAGTGGTCGGCAACAGGATGCACTCGGTAGTGTCCAGGCCAACCCAGACTGTGAAACTCCCACAGATGTCTCGGCTCGTTGCTATTGATCCCAGGGGACGGATTGACGTCTTGACACCTGCCTGGCCTTGTCGCGCGTTGCGCAGACCGGAGAGGAGTCCAGATCTCATGCCTCGTCTGAGGTGCGAGCCTTTGGAAGTTGAAGCTTGGTGGTAATTGGTCAGGGAAGCGTGGCTTGCGCCGTCCACTCTGAGACAGGTTTGGCCGCGCAGGATTCAACGGGGTTGCACCGAGCCTACTACCTGTGAAGAAGAACCACTTCGTTTGATTGACAATCTCGTTGCAACCATGCACTCGCATTCTGAATTCTGTTCCCTCGCAACCATCCGTTGTCTGACTGTCCGGGATATCAGACATGGCAGTCGTTTCTGAAAGATGTGATGGTCACAAGGACTTCTGAAAGTCAGATTGATTTGTACCGTGCATTGCCGCGGTTATTACGGAATCTACATGAAAGTTACCTTTGCATTCAATGCCGCGGGTCTGCCTGCATGGCTGTGTTTTTTCAGCATTTTACTTGTTCCTTAAATGCTTACGATCGATGGTAGTTACAAGCATTGAGCCGACAGTGCAGATGCTGCTACTACCATCACCAACTATGATTGCCACTACCACCACCAGTCCACCCCTGCCACCAAAGGTAGCCCTGCAGCAACGACTGTTTGCCACCGCCGTTGATTTTTGATGTCTTGCGCAGGACGCCGCTGGGCTTGGCTGAGGCATTGATCCCACTGCAGTCGCATGGCCTGCAAGTTGGCAATCGCTTGGGGTCTCTCCGGCTGGCAATGATTTCGCAGTTATAGGCTCTGGTAACAAGGAGAATTGGTGTCTGATTCCGTGACTGAGATATCGGACAGGTCGTCCAGACTGAACCGTCCTGCGAGGGAGGAGCAGGGAGCAGCAAATGGGAGTGACAGTTTTCGTTTTCAGAACCTGGATTAAAGGACCATCTGCCAAGCAGCTGAGTGATATCTGCGGTTCCGTTTTTCAGCCTCCACGCAAGGAAGTCTTGTTCCCAGGGATGCCTTCCGCTCGCCTCGCAATATGCGTTGAGGTTACCGTCGGGAGGGTTCAAAATCACTGCCACTTGGACAGCAGAAGGTGGTTTACTAGGAATTCATGCGTCTCTTGCTGGCTCAAGTCTGAGTCTATTCATGGCAACATGGAGGTGTGAATAAGCGGATTTCTGGCATCTGCGATGTGCGCCAGAAATGCT
The DNA here is from genome assembly GCA_905221615.1 of Symbiodinium sp. CCMP2592. NCBI lineage: Eukaryota > Dinophyceae > Suessiales > Symbiodiniaceae > Symbiodinium > Symbiodinium sp. CCMP2592. The sequence goes on from CAJNDT010004746.1 coordinate 447,509, forward strand.
GCGCGCAGACGTCCGTGGAAGCTGCAGTCCTAAAAGGGGCGTGCCTTGCCAACCCCGCCGCTTAGGCATTTCTGCTCGCTGCAGCGGGTGCCAGCGAGACGGGCCCAGCCCTGGCCATGGTTGGCTGCGAGGCACCAACACTCATCAAGCCTAACCAAGCAGAGCTTCACCAACACTCAAAGTAACAACACACGCCGAGCTTCGCTGTTGCGGCTGGCCTCGAGGAAGAGGCTGCTGTGGAATGAAATCCTCAAGTTCTTATCTCTGTATTTTCACACTGCCATCCTGCCGGAAACTCTAGACTCAAACCCCAGCCTGCGAGGACGAGGAAGCTCTGGGCGCACTTCTGGTTCTGAAGGCCGAGACAGAGAAGGGTGAACACCTTCAAGTACTTCCATGATGAAATTTTCTCAGTGTGGACCGCAGCCACTTGCGCACAGTTGCGGACTGCTGGATCTTGAGAATGGATGCATCTATGAATGCATGTCTGTTTGAGCTTACATGATGCTTGCCTGCATATTAAATATGCACATCACGGACTTAGTGCCTTGAACCTGATAATCTGCCTATATGGAAACCACTGCTGTTTCTGCTGTTTCGGGCGAAGAGTCGTAGCGACGCGGCCCTTTGGCTTGCATCTAATTAGGAAATCCTCGCGCAGAAATCTGGACACGTACCAGTATGCGCTAAGGCTGGGAATCACATGTTCGAGGATTTAACTGGCGCCTAAGGCAGAAAAGCCATCCCCGAGCACATGCAAAATCAAGACAAGACGGAGCCAACATCAAAGTTAAAGCAGCACTCCTGCAGACCTTCAGGCTTTGCCAAAGAAGGCCATTGCGACACTGGGCCCAGGCACATGCAAGTACCAAGGGCAAAACCAGAACTTCAGCCTGAGCCTATTCCTCAAGGGGGTAGGGTGAGGCAAACTGCAAGCATTCAAACGCAACTGTGCCCATCCAACACTTGAACCCTGAGCGTATTCCTCCAGGGAACAGGGGAGGCCAACTACAGGGTAGGTCCCTCGCAATGGAAAATTAAACATCACTGTGCCCTCTCAGACGTGCCGCTGCATACAGTGACCGCGTATATACACACCAACACGTGTGAGGTCCGAGTCTAACAAAAGCGAAGCGCCCAACAAACCCGTCGACATGCCGCAGAACTCCAGGACCTGGTCTACCGGGCTGCGGGGCCAGATGTCAAGGCGCTCGCCTATCGTATAAGCAACGTTAGTGCCTTCAATCTTGAACTCATATTGCCGCATGTCACGATCGTACTTACCATCGCCAGGGGTCGATTCCTTCTGGAGGTTGTCATCCGAAAGAGTACGGCCGCCCTCAAACTGCTTGCCAGCAAATATCATGTGCCGCTGGTCGGGCGGGATGCCTGCCTTATCTTGGGACTTAGCCTTGACGTTGTCGAACTTGTCACTGGCCTCACCGTCCAAGGCGAGCTTCAAGGTCTTGACAAAGATCTGCATGCCGCCTCGCAAGTGCTGCGCCAAGTCAGGGGTCGATTCAATCTGGAGGTTGCAATCCGAAAGAATACGCCCGCCCTCAAACTGCTTGCCAGCAAAGATCAGGTGCTGCTCGCCCTCAACATCCAAGGTGAGCTTCAGGGTCTTGACAAAGATCTGGATGCCGCCAGGGGTCGATTCCTTTTGGAGGTTGTCATCCGAAAGAGTACGGCCGCCCTCAAACTGTTTGCCAGCAAATATCATGTGCCGCTGGTCGGGCGGGATGCCTGCCTTATCTTGGGACTTAGCCTTGACGTCGTTGAACTTGTCACTGGTCTCAACGTCCAAGGTGAGCGTCAGGATCTTGGCAAAGATCTGCATGCAGCCTCGCAAGTGCGGCGCCAAGTGAAGGGTCGATTCCTTCTGCAGGTTGTAATCCGAAAGAGTACGGAAGAGGTGCTGCTGGTCGGGCGGGATGCCTGCCTTAATTTGGGACTTCGCCTTGAAATTGTCGAACGTGCCACTGGCCTCAACGTCCAACGTAATCGTCTTGCCTGTCAGGGTCTTGTCAAAGATCTGCATGCCGCCTCGCAAGCGCGGCACCAGGCGAAGGCGTGCCTTCCATGGGCACTGGGGCTACCGATAGTTCCGCGCTGCTGCGGCCATTCGAGCCCTATGGAAACCACACATACATGTCAAGCTGCACCGTGCCGTACAAAGGTCAGGGTTTTTGACAGACCGTTCGAACAGTCAGGGATAGCCAGCTAAGCCGGCTTGAGGCTGCTGCGCAATTTTTGGGCCGTGGCGGCTCGGCTTGGGCAGGCACTCTGACTGTACCAAAGCTCGCTCTGAAGCGGCCAGCGCCCGATGTTCCGATCCTGCTTCCTTTGGTTGGCACCCCTATCCCTGTTTGTCTCTCTCCCTCTTTCTCTCTTGATTTTGAGGGCTTCTGTCACCAAAGCATCTCAGTCTGCCGAGTACAGTATCATCCGATCCTGGAGCTTGGCCTTGCGTGAAATGCGAAACGGAATCAGCGAAGTGTCCTCGCCGATCTGGCTGTGACACACAGCTGCACAGGTGATGCTGAATGCGAGGCAATGTGTCGGCGATGCGGGGATCTTATACCGTTTTGTCCCATGTTCATGCTGTGCCCTCCGATGCAAATGCAAGCCCAGCTCAGCAGTCAGCAACTCGCAGCGTCCAGGTGAGCTGCTCGTCGGCGTCTTGATGGCAACTAGCATTAGCATCCAGAGCCTGGCTATTCGGCTATTAATAAGGTGTAAGTGCAAGCGCAATCCTTCATGCATCCTGCCCAAATCTAAGCATGAGTGATCGAAGCGGATCTCCGTTCACTCCTTGCAGCGGCCCATGAATTTCATCAGTGCTGAGGGTCGACACCTCGCCCAGCAGAGTTGGAAACAATAGCCGCCAGGCGCGCTTATTTGCGGAGCTGGGTTCGTTTGATTGGGATGTGCATTGATCACGCCGTGTTTGTGACCGGTGCTTTTCCTGTCACGGTGATATTGGCAAGCCGAGGTTGCCGTTGTTTGCAAGAGAGCTTTTGCAACCACTCCTAGACTTCGACATGCTGCGACCTACTCTTTCCTATCCTAGTACTAGTAGTTGAAGCAAGGGAATCGTAGTGTATATACGGGTGCATGCGAAGGTATGCGCGTGTCTGTGTGTATGTTATACCCCCATGTTAACAAAAAGCAACATGGCAGGTGCCTCAATCTTCTCAAGGGCCGATGGCTGCTTGGCGGCTCATTGGCCAGCGTCGGTCCTTCTCTGGACTGCCTGGTGGATCCGCGGAGCCAAGAGACCCCCAAACATAACCGGACTGGTGTTAGAACTTCCCGGATAGCTGGAAGGTGATTGGCAGCTAGCAGCTAGTGTTAGCTGCTTAGCTGTTAGTTGCCGCAAAATATGCATCAACCAGGTTTTTGGGATCTTGATTCGGAGTGCACAGCCCCGACACCCCAAAGCTTCAGAGACTTCCAGAATTCAAGAGCTACCCCCGAGAATTGTCGACAGACCACGCTTGGTCGCAGACACGTCGCTGCGAGGGCCAGAGCTGAATTCGAAGCTAACTGCAGGCCCGTTAAACCGCCAAGCTGAGGTCCTTCTTCGAGCTTTGGGAGCGCCTGCTGCCCCAAGAGGCCGCTCAGGGCTGCTTGCACTTCGGCCATGCCAACTGCACTAGCATTCGCGCCCAAAGCCGGCAGTGTTTTGAGGTAGCGCGGCCACTTCGCCAGCGCGGAGGCGCACTTGAGACTTTGCTGAGACATCTGAGACATGAGTGCTGTGTCAAAGGCACAAGAACTTGTCGGGGATACCCTGTCCAGTCTCTGTTAGACTGTTACGCCTCTTTTGACTCTTCCGCACCTGCATCCAGATGTTTGGTTGATGTTTCATCAAGACATGTATGTAGCCCCTCGTTCCGGCAAGAGTGGATATGTTTGTTCGCTGATACCCCGTGATGTAGGGTCTGATATTCAGCACTTAGGATGTTCGAGCATGCTGCGCCGTCTATCCTGGAGCGTGCAGGGGACAAGAACCCTGAGATGCCTACTTTAAGTAAGCAATTTCGACGGCCTCGGCCGACCGGCAAGCTGCGGCGTGCATAGGCCTGTGCCCTAATCATCCTGCAAGCACACCCAAGTCCCACAACTCCAAAGAGGCAAATGACAAACCCACACCCTAATTACAGGGGGGTAGGATGCGTGCTGTGGCAGGCGATTTTCTGCAAAATGCAATGAATGGACACAACGATGAAAAGCGGCGACCCAGATTTTTTCGCATTGATTATGTGCGAAACCTGCATGGATGAGCGGAGCCCGGGCGGAGGCTGAGCACACATCCAAACAGCAGAAAATTCCGGTGCAGGAGCGGATCTTCTGAACCTGTTTAGGACTTGCCTGTGGGCAAGTCCTGGTGGGATTTTGAGGTGTAGGCGGACCCTCTGACCGCTTCGACCATTTGGTCGGAGTTCAGAAGCATGCATTGATTTGGACTTCGGACCGGCGATTTGGCCGCTTCCAAACTACGACCGCGTGTTGGGGGAAGAAATCCGCAAGTTCACTGCTGTTTCGAAAGCTACTGGTACCAGCTTAAGAAGCATCATATAAACCAACCTGATTCACCTGGTGATCTTGAGGACTCTGCGAGAAGTCTTACACGACTCCTCGGTTGACATTCCAGAAATTTTCGGACAGTTTGTGCGCCTCATAGCTTCAGGATTGAGGACAGCTTCACCTGTTACGAAACTGGCCGTGTTAGAGCCTTCAAGCGATCAGCGCATGAATGACAGTGCATTGTTCTTTCTTAAGGATAGCGGTGCTTCCCAAAGAGGGCCTTCTGGCACTTGCGGGGAGCATTGGGAAATGTACGAAATCATTCCAAATCATTCAATAGCCAGCAATAATAAACATGCAGGAAATGCGAAAAATACATAATCATTCGGAAACATACAGAAGCATTCATGATAATACACAAAAGATCAGAAAAAAATCAAAAAACTTCAAAAATACGGAAAATACAAATATCAGCCCCCCCTCGTCATTCAAAAAATCACAAAAAATCAAAACAAAAACAAATCTGGTTTGAAATAAAAACGAACTTGATCGTATGAATTCGAGGGTTTGTATAAGTTTCTGAATGATTCTTGAATGTTTTTGTATTTTATCGTATGGGTATCCAACTACCAGAAGTACCCTTTTGAGAAAGCCCCTTAACCCTATAAATGAATTGTTATCTTCTGTTGATTCTTGTCCTGCTGGCAAACATGTCTGAACATGCGTCACTTCACGTGAATGTTAACACACTGAGGCTGCGGAAGGCTCTCGTGGTTGGGGGGGTAGGTCCTGAAATCCACACCTCAAGAACCCAAACCTCGAGGTTTTGTCTTCCTGGCTGTGGCAGACCTTCGGCCCTTTGTGCTGTCCATCTCCAGTCCAACTGTACGAGAAAGTCTACTCCACAAGCCAGCTGAGAGAGCGGTCCGAAATCTTTGCAGGCATTCTATGCACGCGCTTCTTCCTCGTCGACCTAGCAAGTGTCCCGTCTAAGTTTGTGGGTTTCAGCCCGTTTTTGAATGTTTGCTGCAAATGCGTTCCTACTTTCACAATTTCGTGCGGCATTGCACTCTCCATGACAGCAGATGGAGAGGTCATGCGGTTTGCAGCTGGACATCCTGATGCAGGTGTACTTTTGAAGGCCACCGGTAGTTAGTAGTTGCATACACTGCGAGGTGCTGCATGGTCCCCTTACGAAGTCGACAAGAAGGTGCCGATTTTCCGACAAGGGGATTTGCTGCACCTTGGCAAGGGAGGAAGAGCAGAGCCTGTCGTTGTAATTGGTAGCGCTTCTTCAGCCTAGGGTCTCGAGGGCGCAACATGTGAACCTAGCTCGATTCCGATGCAAAGCAGAGTCAGACATCCCAGTTCCGGATGCCGAGGTACGTCGGACAGGCACCGCAGGCGAGGCTCGCTTGGCAAGTCATGCCCACAAGTAATACTTCATTTCAGGTTCAGCGGTTCAGGAAGGCCCAGCCCCATGCTGGGTGTATGGTATTCTCGTCAGGCACCCAAAGTGAGCTCATTGCGCATGTTCATCTACTGGTACCTGAAGATATGCGATGATCGATGGCAGCAGCTTTGCAGCGCATTTGTTCACACAGTCCCGAAATGTCCCGAACCCCTGCTGGCCCCGATCCTGGTAGGATTTTGAATCGGACAACCGCGATGCCATGCGCCAGGCGTGCTGCATGGTACATTCGCTGCAGGTTGTAGCACGTTATGTCAATGTGGACTTTGTCAGGATCCTCAAGTCCTAGACCTAGGCTTCGTTTCGCTTCCCCATGATATGCGGGTGTTCTTTCGAGGATTGCAGGGCATTCTGTGTTACAACTTCCAGGCCCTCTTCTGCACACTCACGGAAGCTGGTTTGCAAGCTGCTCAGGACTGACTCGCAGCTGGGTAGCTCTGAACAAATCAGGGTCTGGAACATACGAGCAACATTCTCCTCGGCATCCAGCAAGGACTCCAGTTTGTAAAGCAGTTTGTTTTGCACAGGAACATGACAATCATGGAACGTCTGTGCTTGAAGGATTTGGAAGCAGATCTGCAGGGGTGGAAGTTCACACTGTCTGCTCGCGTGCCGTTGTCTTTCGGAACTCCTTGCATGGGTGCCCCTTGTCCAACTTCGACGTCTACAATCTACAAAGCCAAGGAGGGTTTCAGGCTACGCCTTTCCCGTTCCCCATTCACTGGGCCAGGGCAAACACCTGGAAGGCGCTCTGGTCGAGTATTCAGAGGTGGAGGACTGGCTGCCGTACCCGACCTTGCCATAAGCCTGACACACAGGAAAGGATCTGTAACGCACGATGCCATGCAGTTCTGCTACTCGCACGGAATCCACAATGGAATCTTGAATGGACAGGAGGAGAAGATTTTGATGGCGCTCGAGCTTCCTTCCGGACAGCAGGCGGCCTGCCCGAATGCGAGGAAGCCAGGAGCAATCGTAAGTCCTTTGTGAGACTTGTGCAGGCAAGGCAGTGAAAGAAAAATCTGAATGGCCGAAACCACGGCTGAAGCGAAGTTGCAGCAGTCTGAGGCGTCCCGCGTGCGAGCAGACCGTACCGATTCCTATGCACGTCCGTAGTTGGCTCCTTGTAGTTTCAGGCGTTCCAGGTTAGACAAAACAGGCATCCCGCCCGGCCATGGAGGAAGCTGAGCGCGGGATGCAGCGTCTGAACTCGCTGTCTACGAGAGACGCCGTGGCCTCGGCGAAGCCTGTGGATGGGGACTCAGCTGTGAGCCTTTCGTCCTCAAGCTCTCGCACCAGCAGCCCGTCGCCACAGAAGTCGGGCAGCAGCCGCTTCAATGCGGACGAGTTGGAGATACACGTGCCAGGTGCAATCCAGAGTGCCTGCAAGAAGAGGAAGAAGAGGAAGAACAGCAACAAGCCAAAGAAGAACAAGCGAATTGGCAGACCCCCGGAACCCGGCTTCGATCTGACGAAGAACCCTGGCGATCCAAAGAATACTGTGAATGGCTTCATGCAGTCCCGCCCTGAGCTGAACGCATGTACACTTTTTGTCTCCGCGACTTCGCATAACCGTGAGCATGGAAGCCTGCTCTTAAATTGAGTTCCCCACCCTCGGGGTCAGTTTATCACTATCACTGTAACTCAGCTTCTCCGTCCGGGTTTGCTGGACTGCGTTTTCCACCCCGACAGAATAGCACAGAGCAGACGGAGTGCCCACGCGAAGAGAGTATCGGGGAAGTGCATTAGCAGTCTTTTGGCATGCAGAGAGCAAGAACGAACGCGAGGACAAAGGAGAATGTACCTCGAGAAGGAAGAAAAGAGAGAAAGAGAGAGAGTGGCCGAGTCGGATTTGTCTTCTCACGGAGGGAAGCAAGCAAGCAACAACCTTGGAAGAAAGAGCGGTGCATGCATGTGATTGAGACGATGGCATAATTTGCAGCAAACATTCGTGGTTTCACCTGTGCACATGTCGAGGTGAATACTCCAAAGACCGACCTAGCGGGCCCAGGTGAGTGCACCATTTCGACCCAGCATGGCTTCCCACCTAGCCAGTTGCAGCCACGGATTTGCAGTGACACCAAAATCACCAATTCAGAACCTTGGAAACAAGATGTTACCTGAAATCGCCTTCGAAACAAGATGTTACCTGACATCGCGTTGCTTCCAGTGGTAAATCCTGTACTCCTATGACTATCTATGGACCCACAAGTCCTTGAAAGCAGCCCCAAGGCCTTTGAAGCACGCTACAGTTTTCGAGAACAGTCCCCACCAGCTGGGAATTTCCTATACCACCGTGGAGGTAAAGGAGGGGGGCCTGTGCTGCCACCAATCGACATTGACCGTCACTGCCAATGACAAGAACGGAGCTCCGTATGCTTGGCGTGGGCGGGAGTTCAGGAGCGAGGTGCTGCGGAAGAAGGGGCAGGCGGAGAATGCTGCAGCCAGAGCGTTTCTTGCAGATCCTGACGTGCAACGAACGGCCGAAAATATGGATGCGGCATATCCGAGGCAGCTTTCCGAGAACCAAAAGCGAAGGCTGCCGATGTTGAGAGAACACCGCCGTGCCAGGAAAGCTGCGGAGAGACAACGGCTTTTTTGAGACAAAAGCGTTTTTGCGTTGGCAGGCTTACAATACGAGATTGACCCGACAAGGCAAGCTCTTAGGTTTTAGGATGCTGCAGAGATCGGAGGTCATTTATGCGGCGGCACCGGATGCCTTCGATACCTCGGTGGCGCAGGCTGTTGCCTTCAGGAGTGGGCTCGTGGGGTTCGCGGCAGTCTATTGGCCAAAACGTTCCTATCTCATCTTCGTCACTAGTCAATCTGATGCTGTTGCCAGCGCATCCGCACCCCCGCGTTGACTCACACAGACGTTGCTCAAAGACGAAGGCGTGTGAAGGCACGTCGTATCAGAGGATGTTCTGAGACAAGGGTCCAGCCAAATTTGCAACCCCCCAAAAAACTTCGAACCTGACGTCAGTCTGGGCAGAGCTTTCCGAATCTACCTGCCCTGCAAGCCCCAGCCGAGCTGCATTGGCGGACGCGTGCAAAGCTGCGGGCTCCGCGCACCCGCTTGGCGCAGGCAGAAGCCCGGGATCCGCTGCTTGGTGACAGAGACTACCAGCAAGCAGGACTTTTGGCCAAGTGACAGTCGTAGCCATATTGTGCGGCAAGTAACCTCCGTGGGATCAACCTGTCCTCTGCAACTTCTTTCGCACATACAGGTTCTGCAGTTTCCAGTTTCAGACTCATACAGTGGCACCCACTCAGTAGCTAGACTCCTAGACCCGGTCATCATAGTTGGGCATGATGGGCGTCAGGCGGCGGAATAAAGGATGAAGGGTTGTTTTGCTGTTGGGAACGGACGGAAGACTGATTGGAGGATACTCGTGGAGAACAGCCTTTACCAGAGACGACGGAGCTGAGTGCCACATTTGGAGATGCTCGGCATTACAGATTGTGGGAGTTTGCACCGACGGTTAATACTTCAGCATCAAGCTGGACTTGTTATCCGGCAGGACGTGCCAAGTGTTCGCATTGCGATACCTCCGGCGGTCCTATTATATTCGGAGTTCAAGCTCGGAACGCTGAAGTTTTCCAGAAGAGAGACCATGAGGTCAGGATATGCAAGGAGCCGGCATGAAGACGGATTTAACACTGCCATTGTCTTCATATGTGGAGATCAAGAAGACGACACACCTGAATGGTTTGAAGCCCGTCCGCATGCAGCCTGTGGTACACATTCGTCACGGCTGCAATAACATTGTTTAATGTGTGAAGCCTGACGTTTGCAAGTTTCTTGTGCTGGAGACGTGCCCTCAGAGCCTGCCCAAGCGGTGTAAATCAGCTCACCATGCTGACCCTCCCACTGTGCTCGGCAGATTCAGAGCAATCAGAATCCAAAGTTACCGTAATCGCAGACCGGAGAAGCACAGAAGCTGCCTACAAGGAATGGCGCTTTCAAGCTCATGAAGTTCTGGCTTCAGGCAGAAGGAATAGAGAAGTCTCGGATCGCTGAAGCATGAATGGTTTCGCATGAGTGGGGGATTTGATTGGCTTCGGGAGTCGGGATTTTCGAGGATGTTTAGGCTGGCTTAGGAGAGTTTCAGAGGTTGTGGCTGCTGAAGGGTTGTTGGTGGCTCTTTCTGAGCCCCGAAGTGTGCTTCTCACGCGCTCTTGATGCGTGTTGCGTGAACATGCGAGAGAACAAGGCTCAGAACCCGGTGATGCTACGATTCCCGACAGTGCCAAGCGAAAGCTGGAAAGCTCGCGCAGCTACAGCAGAAACTTCTGGAGCTTCAGCCTTAGAAGCCTTCGCAGGTAGCGCTCTGCCGTGCTGGATGTGCCCTCGTGGGCCTTGCAGAGGGCAGTGTGGCGCCGGTGGTGGAGAGTGCCGGAGCTGCGTTTACTTTTGGAGTGTCAGCAGGTCCGTTCGCAGCGACTTCGGCCAAAGCCGGGATCAAAACTCGGCTCCGGCTCGTCCCTTCAGAGCCGCTCAGGTTTCCTACGGATGACCGAGGCGGACATGGAATGGCGCATGAAGGAGTACGAGTATGCGACGATTCAGAATAAAGTACAGCTTGAGTTTGATAAGACATCTATGCATTTCCGGCCTGCAGCTGCAAGGCTGATCAAGGCTGCTTGTGCCTGCGCCTGCGCTTTTTTGCAAGGAGGCCTTCGACGACATCATGATTTGTGAGCGGGCATGGGGTGCCTTGACAGTGCATCGGTTCGCAGCGCCTGCCGTGGACTGTGGTCCGGTGGTCCCTATTTTATGGCCTTCGCCGCATTTGCCTTTCACACTAAGTCGCTGGATGCTGCACGGGCAGGGTGCAGGGAGAGGTAATAGAAGCAGATTTCTTCCATCACAGGAGATCAACCACCTCCACTCTGTAGCATTGCAGCCATATTCGCGTGCCGAAACCCCAGTCGGCATTTGACCTACGTGTAAACTCGAAGGTGAGAGGCAGGGCATACTCTAGGCTGTTGGGCTGGCGGCACTCGACAATGAAGTCTGAATCGACCCTTACCGAGCATTGACATCGAACCTGAAGCCTCGACCATGATTCAGGCGCTCTTCTTCAATCCTTGGCACAGCTTCTTGCGGAAACCAGCGATGGGCAGTGTCTCGTGCAGCTGTGGAAGGCGAGCGCATGGAGCTTTGGCAGTCTCACCAGATTCCAGCTTCAGAATCCACAGAGTTGTTTAGTACTCCTTCCCTGCTGTCTGGGGGACCTGGAAACGACTCTGTCAGCGGGATCGCCCCCGAGTCTTTAAAAGCGTGATTCTCGAGGCCCGCGGCTTCGGCTCTCCGGTCCCATGGCTGACAGTGACTGGGTGCTTTCGCAAGTCTGGGCATTCAGAATCCACTTCCAGATGTTTCCGGTATTGAGTCCCTCGAATGTTTGGGATGCAGGCAATGCTTCGGACATGCAGCAGCGTTGCTTTGAACCCATGTGCCGCGGCCTCCACCAGCGCCAAGGTCGCATTGCAGGTCTCGAAGGGATGGGGCACCTTGGCAAATTTTCGTCATGCAATGCTGTCATGTCTTTAAAGATGGGGCTGGGCCAGCGGCTCGAGTTTTTGGGTAGGGCCTACAAGTGCTACACAGAATAGAACCTTGTCTTCCTAATGGTTGAGGCGAATCACGGAGTGAGGTCCGCACCGAATCCTACCGTGTATAAAGGAGTGAAAAGAACATGTAACTCTGGAAAGCTCCGTGCGAGTGTCCGCCAGCCAAGCCTGGAGTTAAAGTCACTCCATCTCGGGAGGCTCTCTGTCGGAGGCCTTGGATGCCGAGTGCTTCGAGAAGCGTGCTGGGCAGCTTTTCACTGAGGCCATCGGCTCTGAGGGTCAATTGAAGAGGGTAAGTGAAAGGCTGCTGCCACGGATGCGAAGACTGCATTCGATTGAAGCTCTTTGGTAAAGCTTCGCCTGCCTAGCTGCTCCAGCTGCTTCCACTCGGGATTCACTAGCATTTATGGCCCAGGACTGTTTCAGCGATTGCTGAGCTCATTTAATGAATCGCAGTGCCTTTGAGCAGTATGGAGCCTCCTTGCTGGCAAGATCCACTGCGATTCAAGCCGACCTTGACGAGAAGTTCCCGATGATGGCAATGCCTTCTGCCACATTTTTGAAGATGACACAGGTACGGACGCACGAAGACCTGTTGGAAAGGGGTGTGGTTTGCAAGTTCTGCGAGTGCATGGGCAAAGCAGCGTTCGTGTCTCACCAGTGGCTCAGCGCCAGACATCCGGATCCTAATTTCGAGCAGCTTCGCACTTTGCAGATGGCGCTGGAGAACATCATGTCAGGTGCGAGTCGGGTGAGTCTTTCACCAGCCATCGAGCTTTGGTTTGGTCGCTTCAAGTGCCCAACGGCAGCTGACGTTGATGCAAAGAAGTTGTACATTTGGTACGATTATTTCTGTATCCCACAGGGCTGGAACACTTCTGCTGTTGCGGATCGACAGCTTGCGATTGGGTCTATTCCTTCTTACATCTCCCGGTGCTTCTTTTTGATCCTCAGCCCTGCTGTCAAGCACGAGCAGGGGCACAGACTGAGCTTCAAAACTTGGAGCAGGTGTGGTTGGTGCAGGTTTGAAAGGGTTGCTCGGGACATGACCCGCGCAGATGGCTACACCATCTCTGTGGAGATTGCTTCAAGGCCCGCCCAGGTTCGGCAACTGGGTGGGTTGTAGCGCTTCTCCGGGAGAGGGATCGTTCAGCTTTGAAGCAGACAAGGAGAAGATGGGACCTGTCATGAGCAGAATGATCTGGAGTAAGCTGCACTCCTTTCTCATCAGGCGCGATTACCCCAAGTACAGAATGATGCTGGTCCAACATCAATACCTGGCAGGCACTGGGGTCGGTGGATGCCACGTATAATGTCGTGCCGAATTTTTCCACGGAGGTTGACCCGCTTACGGATCCAGCTGGTTTTGTGGTAGCTAGGTTCCTGCATGAGAATGGCTTTAAGAACGTCAAGGACCGGGACGAAGACGGGTGGTCGCCCCTGTGCTATGCAGTTCTGAGAGATGACACCTTTCTGGTGGAGTCGCTTTTGAGGAGCAGGGCGGATGCCAATGAGGTCGCGACCAAGGAGAAGAAGGACGGGTCACCGGATCGGAAAGACAGTCTTTCGCCTTGTTTACATCGTTTGTTGTAGTTTCTGTTTGTTTCTCTGAAGCCCTTCTGCTGGTCCTTCCGTTTTCACATGCCTCGCTGTCCTTCCAAGAAGCAGAAGCATGACAATTGCGGCCCACTGTTGACTTGATAGCGAAATTCAGCAACATTGCCGGAAATTACGGCAATGTTGCTGCGGCATTACTAATGTCGACACACTCCAACATTGACTGTCGTCTGACGCTGGGATACGTATCCTTGTGTCTCCAGCATTTGCATGGAAGCGCACTACGTGCTGTGCAGATGCTGTTTACGAGATTCCAATGATTTCCTCGGTCCAGGTGGAGCACAGCCATTCCGCGCAGGATGTGCGTGCTCAATATATTAGCTAGCAGGTATGCGTACCCTTTGCCGTGTCGTTCCGTTCTGAGTCGATGGAGGATGCGCACATCAGCAGAAAGGGCTCGGTCCTGTCCATCGCCTCCATATTCAGCAGCAACAGGGTCATGAAGCACCTTCTATCAGCAAGAGCCAGTGTCAAAGCCCGTGATCATTTTGGTGGCACCGCTCTCAGTGTGGCTGCTGCATACAACAACGCTGATGCAGTACGAATCCTTTGGATGGCAGGGATCGATCCAAGAGTGTGGGCTTTTCCGGGTGCAAGTGCTTTTAAACTCGCTAGCTGCTTTGACAGCCTGCAGAGCATGCAGGAGATCATGAGATGCTTTTCGGTCAGTTTGCGATTCAGCTTGCGTTTTGCTCTTGCCTTTGTCGGCGATGGCGACACGATCCGCTCTTTGATCAAGGCTTCAGCCGGCATCAACGGCTCTTGGTGGATGCTTCTGAAGGGGCTGGCTGTCCCTCTTTCAGCTCCTCTGCTTTGACCTACTTGGCCTACCACCATCGCGGTGCAACAAGGCTGATGTTCAGCATTATGACTGGCAAATTCGGAGCTACCTCGATCCTCCTTGAGGCGGGTGCACTCTTGGATATTCGGAACTTTCGGGGGAAGACGGCAGAAGACATTCTTCGAGAGACCCAGGCTCCAGTCTCCTTGAGCTCACCTTGTCTGTCTCCTTCCTCGTTCGCTCAAGAGGTGTAAACTGTATGAAGTTTCATAGAACACTTTCAAATTTCAGGTCCGGCTGGTTCTGTTGAGCCTGGAGCACGTCTCTGGCTATTCAACATGATCGAAGGACTGTGGCCGATGGAGCCCCGAGGGGAGCCCTTCAGTGCCCGCGTTTCACCACAGAGCCTCCGAGTTGGCAAGGGCCAACATAGAAGCTCGAAAAGAAAGCAAAGATGGCCAGTCCTTGACCGCGTTGCACAGGCTGCTTGTCGAAGGCATGCGCTCGGCATGCTTGGCAACATCGAACATAATCGTTGTTGGAATCGCAGCCGTGTATGGCAACGAAGTTGCCTGCCGCTAGGCAAATTCACGATAGCCACCGGAAGATCGCCGTGGCACCCTGGCCTTGTATAAGCATCCCAGGTACATCCATAAATTGTTCGGACGTCGGCAGAAGTGCACGGGCAAGCCGATCTTATCCATCCTTCACGGTTTTGCATCCATTCGCCCCCCCCCCCCCCCACTTTGTCGGATCCCAGTGGTACAGACGAGGCTAGCCTTCTTGCCTGGATTCTTTGTGGACAGTCGGGTGCTTAACGATTTCCGACGGAACGGAGATCAGGAACAGCATCCTGGAAAGGCCTGGGCTCTGTCCAGAGGCCCAGAGGTCCAGCACTGGCAAGGCTTGTTGAACCGGTCCCGGGAAGATGCCTAGAGCCTAGGGTGGTGTCATCCACCTTGAGATTGCCTCTGCTGACAGCGTCGTGCATTTCCCCAGATCCACAGCACTATAAGTTTGATGTTAGTGCGACAAGGAGCATCAGCACGTCAGAAAGCTCTTATGGTGTGGGCAAGTGTTGAAGTGTCCTTATTCTAACGTTTCACAGAAGCCTGAGGAAGCATAAGATGCTGCTTGGATCTTGGGCCTTCCTCCTGGATGAAGGTGTTTGTTGATGTCGCACAGCCGTTCCGAAACAGCAGCCGTTTGCAGCGGGGGGACCCTGTTGCAACCAAGGAAGCATGCATCGGACGAGCCCGTCTTTGAGAATTACTCAAATGTGTAGATGTGTCTAGAAGCCAAAGGCCGTCCGACAGACTTTGAGGTCTGTTTCATGTGTCTTGCTACTACTCGTACTCGTCGTACTCGTCGTATCTCCCAGCGATGGCTTTGGCGGCCCCGGCTTCGTGGGTTCACTCAGCGAGCGCTGCGCCTTTCGCTGCTTCAACTGGAAGCAGGAGCTCGGGCGAGCTCTGCAGAGCCCGTAAAGTTCTTAGTTTGGTCTTGTCCCTTTCGGGAGTTGGAGCTCCAGGGAATTGCTCCTAGCAAGTTGACTAAGTAGACCAAAAAACGTGCAGGGACTTGCCCACCGTCAGGCCAGCAGCATTTCCCTAGCGCAGCAAGTCTAAGGAAATGCATGGGTGTTATCGTACACCGTGTCGTTTCCCGCAATGTCTGCAAAAGACCACGGAAAGTTGGTTTTCTACAAGCTCGTGCGAAGTACTCAAGAAGAGCGACAAGTGCCATTAAGCACCGGTTGTACTCGTAGCGCATGTAGAGTGCGCGTGTCGCTTCTTGTCTTGTCCTTTAGGGCTGCTACATCTTCAACCAACTGACAGCATGCATTCACAACTCTTGCGCACGTAGGCTGACTTTGGGAACCTCGTGGGTTTTCGAATTCGCTAGATCTTGAAGAGGTCTCGATCAGCAATGCATGCGTTTCCCTGTCACTGTCACCCCGGAAATGGTTTCGACACCGCTTGCGTGGTCATCTCTGTAGCTTGGTTCGGTGGCGATTTTGAACGCTGGCAGTCAGTACCTCGTAGTCGGCAGATCGATACCATTTCTCAAGTCCCGCCACCCGCAGGAGCACGAAGTCGGACACCAGCGGCCCATCGACCAGCAAAGCGACCCTCGCCGCAGCACATCACTCAGATCTGACTCAGAACTGGTCTCGAGGTCTTCGTGACCACGGGTTTGGGGATTCGCAAATCGTCGAGGACCTTAAGAGGCTTTGCGGCCTTGTCTAGCACAAGCGAGAGGCGGTTTCATCTTGCATTTCATTCCACGACCTCACACCCTCGCTCTCAGTGACCTCTGAGATTACTCTCCCCTGAAACAAACTGCAGGCAGATGCAGCCTGTAGTACGTGTGCCATACTTCTGCTGCGAACACATATTCACGCACATTAAACGGCTTGGGGCCAGAAGTGCGAAGTGCGGAGATACGCGAGCAGAGTGGCAGCGAAGGTGCTTGGTCTGGCAGCAGTCGGACGCCGAGCGAAGGCTGGTCGTTTTGTGAGTGGCATCTGGGTTGAGGAGTCGGCGGCTTGTCACCGCGAATACTGGTATTTGAGGGAGGTTGCTGCGATCTTAGCAGACTGAACCACAGATACAAAGCTCCCAGGCAAGGCAAGGAGCTTGGAGTGAACACATCTCAATACCAATTCTCTTTTGCCCACCACACGTCCTGAGCAGCCTCGTCTTGTGTTGCCGTGTGAAGGTTGTTGCACGATCCGCGGCATCCACCGCAGAGCTCCGTGAAGCCGCCAAGAAGCTTCCCGTCCGTCAAAAACGAGAGCAGTTTTGAAAGGAGACGCCCTGCCAGAGCGGCAAGGCCGGTACACTGCAGCTGATTCGTACATGCCTCCTCATTGTGAGTCAATAGCGCCTTGATTTCCTCGTCAAGGGGCCCGTTTTGAATGAATATGAATGAATCTGTTAAGTTATGCTGCTGCGTGGAGGCCTAGAGGCCTGGAGATCAGAGGCAGTCTAACGAAGAGTAGGTGTCACACCCCTAGCTCATCAGTTGACCTGGTTGTTAACGTGAATAGCTCGGCTAGAATCAAGCAGTGACCAACGAACCCCAGGAGATGCCAGGACCGTGGGCACCGTAAGAACCCTTTGCAGCGAGTGACCACCCTCCCTAGAGCGACCCAGGAACCTCTTGAACAACTATGGGGAGAGGCAACTGGCGTTCACGTCCGGTCAGGGCCACATCCTCAAGGAGCCTTTGACACCACCAGTTCGAGTGTTCGGAGTTGTGGGACCACGAAACTTCAGGAAGGGATACCCCGCGCAGCCTGTGCGAGTCGTGCGTGCTCTGTGCCGATCCTATCAGAGCTTGTTTGCAACACGTACGTCGTGTCAGGCTTGCACCTTTCCTGTGCAAGCCTGATCTGCTCTGAAGTTTGCTCCCATTCTGTTTGCAACGTCTGCTTTTCGTGCTTGCCTTGCTTGTCGTGTCTGTGTTGTGCCTTTCATTCCTGAGTCTGTTAACAGTAGCAGTAGCAACCCCAGCTTTGTAGATTTGTAAATTTGGCGGCCCCAGCCCTGCCTTTTTGTGTCTGAGACCTGGGCTTGAGGTTGTCGTCACATGTAAGTTGGGCACAGCAGCGCTAGAGCCTGGAATTTTGAGAAAGTTCAATATCAGTTTGGCTTGGATGGTGATCTGTAGCCTTCGACCGGGGATGGCAAGGAAGCATACCGGCACCGGCAAACTCCCAGATGGCCACTGGCACTCTTCAATTCCCAAGAGCACCAGCACGCAGCTCCAAAGAACCAAGTGCCGTGAAGGATCCCGAAGGAGAAGAGTACCTGGACTTCACGGCGGGGAACCTTTGCAGCGCAAACCTTTTACTTTTTGCTGAGACTGGTAAGCTGTTCCGGAGGATTGGCGAGAGACCGGGATTGATGCCGCTAACAAGTCTGATATCCTCTGGAGTATGTGCCGATCTAGCCCGGCGCAAGGCTGCGTTATGTTCGGTAAGGGCTGACTTCCGAAAAACTACCTGCAAACCAGCAAGCGCTTCCTGTACAAAGATGTGGCAAGCAACGACAGAAGGCCTTTGCAAATATTTCCAGAACTGCATGGTCAGCCCATGCTGTTGAGTGACCCAGACACTTGTATGGGATCCAGGATCGCCGTCAACTGCCTGGGTCATAGCGACGAGGGCTGGGCCCAGGTGGGCTGTGCATCTGTGCTTGTTTCCAACGCCTTTGACTCTAAAGTCTTTGGGCTTTGGAGGGACGCCCCAGCACCGGTACAAACACATTCACGAATGACACTTCAGCATCAATCAACATATTGCTCTTCTTGAGCCCCATGATCAATATAGTCCTCGCCTCCAGCTTGGCAGTTTGGGAATTTTCCAAGATGCCTGGACGTCTAGAATGCAGCGAAAGCCGCGTGAAGACAGCTCTAGTCTTTCTGACAGCTTTTATGGCCAGGTGGTCGCCAAGAACGCCTCGAAGCTCTGCCATACCTCCAACCTTTATTTGAGACTCGCCAGCACAGCATACGTCTCTGGGGCCGATGGTTGAGGCCCAGCCTGGACCATCTAAGCAAGAGCATCAACTCTCCTCATCCAGTGTCCTAGTGCGACTCTATGCGGAGCTAAGAGATCTGTGAATGTGAACCGAGTCGGTCGACACCGCGCTGCTTCTTTGTGCAAGCCTTGTTGCCGGGGATGCTTAGGATATCTTAGGATGACAGGTGCGCAGCCTGCGCGGCGGGGTTCGATTCGAAGAGACGTCGGGGCCGAACCTCCTTCACGGCACATTGGTCACCTACTTGTACTTTAAGAATCCGCCGGCTGGCAACGCCACACGATCCGCTTTTGGGATGTGGTCTGCACCGAGGAACGAAGACCAGGTGAGGCTGGGAGAAACTTTGGTGGAGATTTCCTTCGCCGACAAGGCCTGTACGGGATGGGAGTAAGGATCGGCAAATTGTGCTTCTGGGGACGGTTTTATCCGGTTCATTGCTCCCCGAGCACTGAGCACCTGAGCTTACGGTGCGGAAGCTCCAAGTGTGTGGCAGGCCTTCTTCTGCAACTCCGGTACAGAGGCAAACGAGGCGGCAATCAAGCCACTCAGCGGTTTCAGAACGCCAGCTTGGGTTGGGGGTTGCAGCGGCGGGATTCGTAGCTGACAGGCCTCACTTCACAGGCAAGCTCTGGTGATGAACGGCGGAAGTAGGTTGGGAAGGGGGCAGAGCTGTACCCTTCTGAGGGGTGCTTTAGGTTGTGTTGTGGCAGGCTGAAAGTACACTAATTACCCAGGAGAGTGTCGCTTGCAACAGACATGGACCCGAGGTTTTCTCGCAAGTTTCACTTCGCGAAGGGTGCACCGCGAGAAAAGTTTATCGCTTTCGAGTCGCACAGCCATGTTTATGTACAGCACCGTGCACCCGACTTGAGTGCATGGGTCTGAATAGGATTGAGTTTTCTTCTGCAGAGGCAGCTGTCCCTCCAACCGACCCATGCAACAATATATGCTGACATCCGCCGCTGGAATGCGGGACGTTGCGGGACCAAGATTCTGAAGTAGACTTCATCTTCTGTGCCTCCGGACCATTGGCATGCTGCGAGCACGAAGTGTGAGTTGACGGCCTGCATCACACCATCGGTCAAGGTCTGTATGTATGCAAACGAAGATGTGAATGTCGATGAATAAATCAGTAGTGTCTAAATGAATCATTCTCTGTAAATAGAAAGCAAGTAAATAAACACACATATATGTATGATGTATGTATGTATGTATGTATGTATGTATGTGCGTATATATATACACATACATATATGTTATACACATAGAACTTTCCGTGCATGGATGCAGATGAACGAACATGCACGCGAACATTTGCACTCTACAGTCTATAGAGGAGCAACAGAAGCATGCATGCATCCAGTTTTGTTCGCTACTGAATTTGCTGCTGCCAGGAATGCATTCCACGGCCGCACGATGGGAGCCCTCTCGCTGACATGGAAGGAGCCATTTGCTATCGCTAAAGGATGCGCGCAGAAGGTGAGACTGATCCGTTTCGCGACGCCCCTTCGCGGTTGCTGCAAGCGATTGGAGCGATTCTTGAGTGCATAAGTAACACAGCACGGAGGAACTGCAGCATTGTCATTCGGATGTACATCTGCAGATGCTGCCGCACAATCTCCACACATGACAGTCAAAATCTCTCATGTCTTCATTACCACAGTTCATGGTCACTCGACTTGTGGCCCCACCCTCAAACCCCTGCCTGTGAGAGCAGGAAGGGTACAAGACCCCGTTCCAGCCGGTGATGCCCTCTGCATCCTTCCTGAAGTTCAATGAAGTCGAGGCCGAAGTCATACGTAGTCGGAAGTCACAGGGACTTTAGGTTCTTTGGGTTGGATCATCGAGACTTGTGCTTTCATAACCATGCGATGTCTCCAACAGTTCGGGATTCTCGGATACCTGTTTCGGGTGAGCACGTAAAGATGGAAGCAGGATTAGGGGTCACTTCCATCAAGACGGCGGAACAAGGACGTGGGCACTGCACTGTGCAGGGCATGATAGTTGAAGTCTTGGTCCAAGAGAATCCGGGAAAGCCGTAGCATGCTCCACGATACCTGCTGCACTCATACTGAACATTCTGCGGGGAGAGTGCAAAGTTGCGCATTCGAACCAGCGCTAGAAATCCAATCTATGCCTTCGTTGTCACTAATGACGGCGAGGCCACACCGTTCAGCCGTGTAGCTTCGACCCGACGATCGCAGGGGCTGGAGGCCATCGACGAGACTACCTGCGCCGTGAGTCTTGGACCCGATAGAGTCTTTTGCTTGGGGTTTCGAGGGCCCTTTGGGTGCGCAGCTAAGAATGAGGTTGAAGATGTTCAGCTGTGTCCTGGAGCTTCAACGTTGCATAGACGGTGATCTGGGTGAATGCAGATGAAGTTGTCGCTGCTTCCGTTTCTCCAGCGTTGTAGACAAGAGCTCTTCAGTGCATTGCGGTGGCTTCGTACAAACAGTATGACCTCATGACATATTGGGAACGTCGCAGTAAGTGGAATTGTATTTTTGTCGCCACCGTCCCCCCTTCCCCCACAAACAAACGACGGCCCGACAAGCATCACAGCCACACTGCTGATCCTGCAGCCTCATCTGCCTGAGGGGTGTCTCCAGAACTCCGATGGAAGCTTTTCTCGAGGTTTGTGGAGCCCATTCAGGGAGAGGGTGGCGTGGTTCCTGGAACTGTCGAGCCACCTGGCACGCGGTGAAGTCGGTTGGTTCCCAGGTACTGTCAAGACATGATCAGGTTTTCAATCAAATGATGTTCGAGAGGATGAGGATAGTGGAACCCTAGCACTGCCCATGCATCTCTGGCTTGAGGCAGCGGGGTCTTTGCGACTTTTGCGAGGTTGCTCCCATGATCGACTTCTCATTGCTTGTTGTTTTGCAGCCCTGTGACAGAAGCGACGCAGAGCAGCACGGCCGTTTGTCAGCGACAAAGGACGCACATGTACCAGGCCATGCCTGTGGCATGCAAGGACGCATCCGGCATTAAGCGCTGGGTGCAGATGTGAAGTGCAAACGGCAACCTCGCACCTGTCAAGAGTCTAATCTAACACTGTGTAACTGGAAGGCTCGGTACATGAAAGAAATCTTACAAGCCTCTCATGCGGAATGTGTTCCGCACCATGCTGAAATTGCCACGGGCCAGCTGAGAAACAGGCAGGAGCTTGAGAAACTCCTTCTGAGGTTCATGACGGCTCTGCGAAAGCGCTGCGACGAGGCGCGAAGGAATGCTCCGACCGTTCCGCTGAACATCGACCATCTCGACGCGTCTTCCTACTTCATCCAAGGAAGGAGCAATTCGAAAGAACTCTTCTCTCTCACACACCACCCTTCTTTGTGGTGTAATTTTATGTGGCACAGACATGGGCGATTTTTCAAACGTCCCGTGTGAGAATGGCCCTTGGCGGCCCTGCCCCGGGCCCTGGCGCAGGTGGGAGCGCTGCTGGTTTTTGACGAGGCGAGGCCTCGAAGAGAGAAATCCCTGATTCAGAATTCCCATCCGTCGGTTTTTTTGAGAGGTCGCGGGTCGCCGCACCGTTCAAGGGTGCCGGAAAAAAGGCCGTGTTGGAGGATGAACTAGCAGAGCTGGTGTGTTAGGTTGAAGGTCATGGCTACTGCTTTGGGGCCAAGCATAGACGGCCCGCCCACACCAAGTCGGGCTTAAAAACCAGGTTTTCTTCTCGAGGCTCGGACGTCCCGCAGTGGAAGAAGGGTAGAAGCCACATGGCAACAATTGACTGCAACCCAGAGGTCCCAAAGAAAGCAGGCCAAGCTCAAATGAGAGTCTCGACTTTTCTCGAACTTTCGAAACATAGGTGCAGTGTGGGCTCGGCCGGAGCGGCAAGCTTTTCGCCTACGCCTTTCGGAGCAAGTGAGACCAGAGTTGAGCCGTCCTTCAGAACTGGGTGCTTCGATGTAAGGCCTGTTTCATTCGTTTATCCACACTTTTGTGGGCAAAAGCCATTGGAGATGATTCCACTCGAGACATCTCAGAATTGTAGGCGCAATTTCAATACAGGGTTCCCCATGGTTCGCTATACGCTGTACTCGTAATGAAGGCGCGTTTCTTCTGCTTGCACTTCTGTGCGATCTCGATCTCTACTTGGTTCCTGCCAGTTGGATCCTCGGGTTTCGTCAACACGAAGCCAACGTGCACGCAAGAAGCTCCAGAAGAGCAGTGCTGTCATCGTTTCATCCTTTCTGGCCGGCTGTTTTGCTGTGCAGTATGCAGGTAATGTCATAAAGGAACTGTATGGTACTGGCTAGCAGCGGCTAGCATGCGACTGTTTCCGTGCATCTTTCGTACTTCCAAAGCACAACATGATGTCTCTGAAACCGTGACTTCCCATGGCGCGCTATGCTACTGCCAACACGTCGTGCAGTGCCAGCTAAGGAGCTGTCAGGCGTGAAGCCTGACATGATGACCCTGGCAAAGCCGCTTGCAGGTCTCATTCGTTTCCCGTCGCCAGAAAGCAGTGACAGAGGTTCCCTTTTAGGCTTAGCTTCTCTCTTTGCCACACTCGAAGACGGTGTCACAAGTCGGTTCATGGATACTGAGTCACGGTTGTATTGGTCGTTGCTATGCTGGGTTTCGGTGGACTTGTGCAGGTGGCTTGCCCATTGGCGCTGTGCTGCTGACGGAGGACGGATGGCATATTGATGCTGACCCAAGAGTTCGTGAGTTGTATTGGTTGTGCTTTGTGATCTTCCAGGATGTCTCGTGGCTGGGGGATGGATCGTCCAAGATGAGCCTAGCCAGTTTTCGGGTAAGCGGTATGCTGAACAGCTTGTAAGTTGCTAAGCACCTGCAGGCTGCCGTCCAGAACGGCAACGGAGTGCTTTCGAGGAAGCCTTTGCTCCCGTTGCTTGACATGTTCTTGTCTAAGTTCCTGTGAAGGAAGTGGCGGCCTGCATCAATCCAGGCGATCATGGAAGCACCTTCGCAGGCAATGCATGAAGCAGCCCCCCCTTATCACATCCCGAAGACAGGCACCCGAATAATGCTGAACCTCCTCGCCTTACTTGAAGCCTGTTGGAAGCAACTTCCCGGGGTGCTCCTGTGCCAGGCGCTCCGCTTGTCTGCTCGGCGGCCCGCTACGTGGTGGGCCGAGTGGCCCAGGAGAGCTTTCTGAAGAATGCTGCTGCGGCTGCAAGAGGGCCCTTGCTTGATTTGTGCGTCGAGATCCGAGTCCCAGTCCTGTTTGGAGACGTGAGGTTGAGGAGACAGGCGCCCGACTCAAAGCCGGCCTTGAGAAGCTGGCCGCGTCTCGGCAGACAGAAGCTGCATGCCGGGCTGCTGGGCACTGCGCTGCAAAGGAACGCTTCAAGCTTCAAGGGTTGCTTTAATGAGACTGCAGCGATGGGCTTCGGCAGTTCGAATCCATTGAACGGTCTGAGCCGAACTTGGTGCTTAAGGAACCGCATGGCCTTGCTGTTCGCGGCACCGGGCTTCTTCTGGGCATCGTGTGCCGTGGATGGTTTACAGAGCAGGGCCCGGACTGGATGCATGTTTCGATGTCGGAAGCAGAACGGTAGGGCGTAACTTTGCACGATTGAGTTTTGGGCCATGCTACCACGTCGCCATACCGAAAAGACGAGATCTGTAGTTCGCCGGATCTGATTTTGAAGGGCTGCTGTTTTGAAGATTGTAGAAATTTCAGATTGGAGGTTCCGGGTGTGTTTAGCCGAGAACGAGACGCTGTGAGACCACCGAATCCAGGTTCGACTCCGCTGAGACCTGTGGTGCCGTGCAGAAGAAGGCGAGAAGCTGGCAGTAATAAGTAGATGACGGTCTGCTCGCGCGCTAGATTGCTCCAAGTTTCGCATATTCGACGAACGCTAGCGCTGCTTCTACCTCCCCGATGCGGCATCTAACGTGTGAAAGAAATTCCGCGAGCGTGAACACTCTTAGCAATGTCGTTGCAATTCTGAGTCAGAAACACATGGCCATCGTTATAAGCACGGCCTTAGTCAGTTTTCAAGTCCCGCTTGAGCAACTTCAGCGTTTCTCAATGATGTGGCTTCCATATCTTGGCTTTCGAGCTGTCGCTCGAATAATTCAATCGCATGTCAGGAATCGGAGTCAATGAAATGGCTGTCGAAGGTTCCTTCAGGTGCTGCCCATACCCACTCCTCGACCCATAGCTGCGACCTCGAACCCAAGCATACGGCAACACCCTGCGTCGCCTCATTAAAGCCGGCCATCTTCGAGGCCGCCGAAGAGAAACTCCTGGCCACTTGGCTGGCCATTGTGTTGTGGAGCTGCAGAGCTGTTGGCGTCATGAAATCATCACCCTCCGGTCTATGCGCTTCCTTTTTGGAGGGCGGAGAACTTGCATCCTCCTTATAAAGCCTGAGGTGCTCACTGCGGGCGCAGGCAACGTGCTTCGCATCGCCCCCGCACTTACGGTGACTTGGCGGCGGATCTTTGGGTGCCACAGGCGAGGCAGCGAGTCGATAAGTGAGCGCGTGAGAGCAATGCAGCACTTCTGCTATGGGCAAGGGGGAGCAGACACGGGCAGATATTGTATGTTACTAGCCCGGCTGGCTTATGCATTCCGGGACAACTGAGTCGGAGAGTTTCCGACTTGAGGGGCTGAACGACGTACCGTATGGCACCATTCATGATAGTTCAACAGCCCGGCTGCTCGGAATCGGTGTTTTGGCTTCTGAAGTCTCGGTCTTCGAACCGTGTCAAAGCCGTCAAAACTCCACACCCCTGCGCGAGCAAGCAGCTCTTCTCCATCAGATGCCTTGTAGCCTTTGCGCAGACTTGTGGCTAGCTAGACATGGCGCTGCATGCGCGGACATAAAGAACAGAAATAATTGAGCGCATTTGCAAAACTTATAGCCTATAGCCTGTCCTCAGGTCGGACCCCAGGACGTTGATGATGCCCTGGGACGCCTCGAGAAGGCCCTTCCTGGGGCCAGGGCTTTGGGCGTGGAGCTCCACCACAGCATTTCTGGCCACTTCGATATTTTGTGCACTGGCGGCTCTTGCAAAGTCGGTGCAAACATGTTCAAACGTTGCTGCTTCTACGCATTCCTACGCTCCTACCTTGCTCCAGGCCTTCGATGCCGTTTACGCAACGGCGGCCGCCTGAAGTCAAAGCTCACTCTTGCCTGAACGCTACCCGAGCAGCACCGTCCACTTGAAAGAATGCCTTCCGCGAAGTTCGCACTCGTAGTCGGAGCGTTAACTCATCTCATGTATATCCTTGAAGCACGGAGCGCAGACTCATTGCCGCGCTCGACGGTCCTTCGCCATCTAGCAAAGCAAGTCGCGAGTCAAGGGCCGGATTGCTCGGGACAAGCGCAAGCGGGCACTTTCGTCTCTTGGCAGTGCTTCGTGCCGAAGGGTCCAAGATATCCACTGTGGGAAGACTTCTCTAAGGGCTTGGACTGTGCCTCAACGCAGAGGGTTGATGTCGAGCGGATATGTGACTCCTTTGGAAGTGCAAAAGCAAATATTGTGTGCTCTGTACAGTGTACAGGCCAAACTGTGGGCAAATCTCAGTGGCCCTGCCCAGCGCACTTGAAAGTGGAAAGTTCATGTCAGTCACGATCTGGAATCAGCTACGATAGGTTGCCACTAGCAGTGTAACCACTTCGTCCGCACACGCGGTTCGCATTTGTGCGATCTACTTTTGCGTACTCCTATTATATACACTGTCGCATGTCCGCAGCCGCTGCAAGGTCGTCAGGAACATTGGCAAACAGAGACTCAAAATCAGCTCTACCCTAGGCATTCACTCAAAACCATCTCCTGTACACAGCCCGTGAATAAGACTAATATATATATATATATATATATATATATAGACACACACACGCACTTTCTTATCTATAAACCTCCAAACACAGTCTTTTTGCATAACTTCTGAAGGGGGTAGAGTCCCAGGCAAGCTTCAAGCAGGTCGACGACGGTCTCGTGTGACTTGTGAGGTCGGCTCGTGCGGCCAAAGCCAAACCGTATGATAATTCACCGATCGCTTCGGCCTCGAGTTCCGAGACCTACATCTTTATTCGCCCTACCTGTGGCATCCATGGCATCGGTTGAAGGGACTCGACGCTTTCTGCAACGTGCCGCGGGGCGTCAGGCTGAGGGCTGGGTGAAGGTAGAAAAGGGTGCGATGGTTCCGTCCTTACGGGCAGACGAGTCCTTGCTCCGCCAAAACACACCCCGAGAGAAAGCAACGGGACGGATGGAGGGGGGACAGAACACATCCATATTATCTGCCGGCAAGCAGAAAGGGCTCCTTCTCCCCGTTTTGAACAGATTCTATATCTTCACAGAGCATGCTTTCATCTGCAGCGGGTGCGGTCTGTGCTTGACAGGTCGTATGTTTATGTTGCCTAGGACATCCAGCATTCGCATGTCTTGACTTGGTCTGTCGTTGAGCCGTCAAACGAATTCTCCATAGCATAGCACAGCATGGAAAGAGAACTCGTGAACCAGGGAAGGAGCTGAATTAAGGGAGATACACGGTAGGACAAGTGGTTGATTCGGAACCGCGTGGAGGCAACCGCTTCAGCGGCTAAGCTTGATAGAAGGCAATTCTCTGATCAGGCCCTGCATGCTGCCAATGCACGGCAGCTGGGACCCTTCGCCTGCACTGCGGTGGGCTTCCGGCAAGTTCTGCTTTGTAGATTGCGAGGTTGCAGACATATGACCGACATGTACATGACGCAGACGCGTTGGTTATGTGGCTTGCCCGGGTCTGGCCTTTGTCAATATGCGGCCAAATACGAGGTGAGACCCAGGCGAACAGCCAGTGCCAAGCCCAAACCTCAAAGTACTGTAGATGCCAGCGTGGCTCATGCCTCGACTGCACAGACCTTAAGAGTCCTGGAGGTGGGCTTCGGAGCGTACCGACTAGAGTCGGAGGCACAAGTACCAGCTCTGCGACAAGCCCTCAAAGTGACATGGCCATGAATGCAAGCTGGCTATTGACACAGGATCAGATTTCCAAGCCTCGCCTACTCCTGCTGTGCATGTCTTGTTAGATCTACGTGGCGAAGTCAACGAGATGGGGGGTCCAATGCATCGAGTGTCTCAATTTGCGTCACTGTGACAAAAACCCTAATAGCGGGCCGGCCGCCCGCCCACCCCCCAAGCAGTACCACACCATGGGCGGAGGGGGGAGTTATGGGCTAGGCCATGCAGATGCTGGAGTGTGAGGAATCCAGGACGTCCCAATCCAATCATTATGTGCAAGGTTGTGGGGACGCAACACCATCTATGTGCCAGATACGTAACAAGGCGAGACGAAACTGCAGCACAGCACGCCTATGTGAATTGAAGCGACGAGTGAGTTTGAGGTGATGAATGTGGTGGACACCTCAAGTCACTACGCCTCCGGCCTTTCCGAGCGTCTCGTGGGCCGTGTACTTCGTGAGGCACTGCTGCAAATCCATACTTTGGTTTTTCCGATTGCCCAAGCTCAATGATTTAAAGAGTTAAGGCATCGTTCTGTAGCTGGATGTGTTGCAGCGCATTCTCTGGCTTCAGGCACACTGCTCTTGAGTCTTCTTCGGGAAGCACGTCATGCAATGGGTGCAAACACGGCACGTGTGTCATCGGACGGTGAGCCGTATCAGGAAGTCTCAGTAGGCCCCGGCGTACGTCAAGGATGTGAGTGCCCACTGCAGGCTGAAGAGTCGAAGGAACTCAGCCGAGAGGAGGTCGTCGTTTGCACGAAGGTCCGCGCATTGTAGCCTGAAGGAACCCTCCTGCAAGATGATATATAGGTTTGTACAGACGGTGTCCCGTCTAGCAGTTTTCTCAACCTGGGAAGGGACGGCTAGATTCGCGATGCACTCGGAGTTCTCAAAGACACGTCAAGGCCTTGCTGGTAAGGGCTGGTGCGCAAGAACACGGTCCGGTCTCTTATAAAGTCGAAGTGAGCACCGACTATCTGCGTGCTTCAATGCCAAACCCAACACGATTGCTAATCACCTTTCATCCATCAGAGGTTTCGATCTCACTCACAGGGCCCAAGCACAAGCACTGAAGTCACAAAGTCACTAAAGCTCAATGAAGCCCCTGGCTTGTAGGTGCACCCCAACTTAGTATTAAGTATTTTCCGGCTGAGTACAACAAACATCAAGTCGCAAGTCGCAAGCCAGGTGGGCCATGTGAGTAAAGGCCAAGATCCTCCGAAGGGAGCTGCAGCCTTGCTGCAGTGACCATGGCCGATTGCATGTTCAGAGTTCAGCATTGATAATTGGTTTGGTTCGCCGCTTAGCACACTTTGCATGCTTTCAGCTGACCTCCCGGGAAGGTTGTATCGAATGCCGAGTCTTTCTTGAAAAGCCAGATGCCATTGAGAGGGTAGAATTTGCTGCCACACCATGCCACCCCGCTTTGCGGGAAGTCCGGGATTCGGATGCCCGCTGCGTAGTGGACGGAGTTGCTTGCGGACTCAGGTTCCTGTTGGGGCCCACAAAGGCGAGGGTGGCTCCCAGGCTGGCTGAGCGGCTACTTTCAAGTTTAAGGAACCGTGTGTGTTAGACATTCTGTCGGGTCGGCGTGCGTCATTGATTTGTTTTCTCAACCTCTCGTACCGTGTCCATGTGAAGAAGACCCATGCACAACTGGAGATACAACAGCCTTGAAGCTACACGGCTATGATACTTGCTGAACTACTCAGCCGCGACGAAGTATTCTGCATGGCTGGCAACGACGATGTAGCACGCAGCATAGCCTGACCTAAGACCTCGCCAAGTTAATCATTCCAGCCTGTTGGGGAATCATCTCAATCGGACCTTTGCTGGATGCTCCTGCCAACAGTTGTGCCACATGACACCGAATTCTCTCGTTTGTCATCACTTTTGTTCGGCGCTCCTGACAAAATTCCAGAGTGTTCGTGGAGACTGCATAGCTCAGAAGCTGGTTTCCTATACAATCCAATAAATCGTGCTGCATTGCTTAACTCAGGGCAGAGATTTATTGTTAGGACAGCACATGTAAGACAAGTAGCAGTGCGTTCTGGACAATGATTTGCAGCCTTGGTGGGACTTTCCATGCTTCGAGCCTTGCGCCCGTCTCTCAATTTGAAGCCGTCACCTGCAACGGTTGTAACTTGAAGGACGTTGATTGTTTCGATTTTTCTTAGAAAGCACACCTTCCTGGGGTTTGCTTAGCTTCCGAGAGGACGACTGGCACTGCATTTCGCCTGCTTTCGTCTCCGAGGAGGTCCGAGCCTGCAAGGAGTGCCGCAAAACATGACGAGGGCTCTGCTCTTTTCCCTGGATCTGATTACAGCACGGCCTTTCCTCCGAGCTCTTCTGAGGCACTGCAGGCACTGCAGGTCACATTTTGTGTTTGTTTTACGGATGTTCTCTAGGAGCGGCTTGGCACGAGCCCGGACTTCGTGCTGCTACACAATCCGGAGTATCTGCTAGCGGCCCGACTTCAGCAGCAAGCGCCCATTGCGGACGCCTGGGACGAGATGTACCAGGCACCATCATGCAGGATGCATCTACTCACGATTGTGCAGCCACGACATGTCTGGTGCACAACATGTCTGGCGTCAATACCCACATGACGCAAAGCTGCCAAATGCAACCGAGATGAGGGCGCGAGCCAGCGACGCAGCAAGCGGCTTTCAAGCAGAGCGGGTTATCGTTGGCCATCATACACGTGGTTCTGTGCCACATTCTGTGCCACATGTCTGCACCGCTTCTGCACACCAAGTAGCTGCTGAGTAGCTACGCCGCCTAAATGTGCTAATGTCAGGCACTTTTCGAGTCCTTCAAGGCTTTGGAAGCGCTGTGCAGCCCGGCCTTGACGTCACAGAGTCAGCGACAGACTTCAGGTTCACGGTGGTTCACGGCAGGGCAGTAGACGAAGTTTGTGCTTGACTAGGGGACCTTTGAGGGTCTTCAGGCTCGAAGGTCGCTGCCTGTCCGCGGGAGAACACAACCCATTGGCACTGCAAAACCGACTGGCAGTTCCGGGTTCACCCGCGACCGACTGGGCATGCGTCAGAGGCAGCAGTGCACCAGCCCAGGTCTGATTCAGAACAGCAGCACCCTTGCTAGGCGTTCACACTCGACTCGTTGGAGCACCGCTCTAACTATGCAGCCTGTAGGCAGCGAGGGCACCATTGCCGGTGGCTACGGGGTGACTTGGCCAGGAGCGTGCTTTATAAATGGGGCTGCAGTAAGCAATGTCCTACTGGTCATGAGCCATGGAACCAGCATCGGAGCTTGGCCGTATATACTTGGGTTCGATGCATCAGTTGACACCATTGACCGAAACCACAGCAATCAAGCTTGCCTATGGTTGTACGCATTGGCTAACAAGGCGACCCTCCCGCGCCGAAACCGCTAAGGTCAGCAGCAACTTCCTCTCCTGCTTGTTTTCGGTGACTGGGCGGGCCAATTTCTACGAAGCTCTTGTCTTGGATCGGGTGGCTTGGCTGATGCTGAAATGTCAGCAGCCGAGAAAGGCTGGTTGCGCTCATGAGCCAGTAGATGACATGGGCCTCCGGGGCAGAGCAGCCTCTAGTTCATCTTCAGTGTCCAGAACTTCCAAGATCTCGCAACCAACGCAGGTGGCAGATGCAGCAGCGGCGGCAGCGAACCTGGGCAGAAAGGGGGCTGCTGAGTAATCGTTCTTGCAGGTCCAGGTTGTGGCATTTGATGCAGTGTCGATGTCTTTTCGACCGGACGGTCCCCATCAGTTGCAGCGGACTGATCTTTGGCATCACCCCCAATTTTGTCGATCTTGTTGAGGCAGGACGTAGTTACCGATCTTATTACGTGTACCTTGGCGCAAGAACAACGCTACCAAAGCTTCAAGCTTGTGCCCCCGTCCCGCTGGACGGCAACAATTGCATCATCACCTTGCCTGAAGCTTCTAAGCCAAGGGCGGATGTGGGAGTGGACTGCCATTTCAAGCTGGCTCAGCTGCCTTTGAGCTTGGGCTGCACAGCTAGCGAAGAGTAGACGCGAAGCTAGCCTAGATGCATACAGTAGTCTGATGCGAGTTTCAGCAGCAAGGGCCAGGCACGGCAGAAGACGGCTGCGAAATGAAGATGCTGCTGCACGCAACCCTCAGCCAACCTTAGTTTGGGAGATGTTGGGAGGTAGGTTTGCCGCATGGTTCCTGAAGAAGCGCAGGAATTGTTCGTGGCCTGCCTGGCTCTCGGCCAACTTGCAAGGTGTAACTGGCTGAACTCGAGACCCCGAATGCCCACAAGATCGCACCCAGGAACGCTTTCGAGGGCGGAGCCGTGCTTGGTCGAGGCAAAGCTGTAGAGGCCGGCATGTCACGTGGAGATGGGTTGGTTCCATGGCTCGGTGACTGCTCAGATCTGCGAACCGGCACGGCACATCATTAATATATGTTGAGCTTTAGACATCACCGGCGATAACAGATCGTCAACCTTCGGCTTAGGCTCCGCAGCTGAAGGCTAGCTTGCATGACCCCCCCCCCCCCCCGCCGCCCCACTCGCGAAGCCAGGTAGAGCGAGACTGCGATTTGGCCAAGCGGCTTGGGATTTCTCTCGTGACGAGCTTCGGCAGAGAAGTTTCCAAAGCACCGGGTTGCAAACGAGCTTGCATCATATCCTAGAGCTGTGTCGCTGCAACGCTCATCCGTGTGTTTGTAGATTTTGTAGGCGGCGTCATGTACTGAATTACTGACCTGCTGGTACCGATCGCCATTCAAGGAACCGGCCGTTGAATGCCTTGCCGATGATTCTTGGATGGACGAGAGCTTGCTTCCACTTCTGGCTTCCAAGAAATGCTGGTGAACCTGATGTGCATGCCCCAATCATCTTGGCTTCCAGCCGCGATGCCGTAATTCGTTGGAGAGAGGTCGGAAAGCGGAGCAGTTCTTTAGATTAGCGCTTGTCTAAATTGATTCGGCGCCTGCGGGGGTATTCACTGCAACTCGTCTGTGCCTGGAGTTCTCCTTCGCTGATAAAAACGTGGTACGAACGGTTGAATAGCTGAGAAAACGTAGGAACGGGTAAATGCTTCGTAAGCCTTGGCTACCCGGCTACACCAGCCATCGGACCCACTTGCAGCCTCGGAATCTTACTTAAGCTGCCAAACGTAGACTCTGAACAACACACGCACAGAAGGCCCAAACTCCAGGATATTCCAGGATGCTCACAGAGTTTTATCGAGCCTTAGACAGCGAGGCCCGGAGTTTCTACTGGCGACTGGGGCCGTGGGGGCGCCTCGCATCTCCAGCTGCGAGAGGCCGGGACAGCTGGATGGTTTTTGCGACGTATTGCTACGTGGTTTAGTAGGGCGGTGGCCGATCGATTGCCAGCAGTTTCGCGGCTTCAGGCGAAGCCGATGGGCACAATGGCATCGCTCCTGAAGCAGCCTGGCAAGTCTTCAGAAACAGCTGACGAGGTTGCTCGCAGAACCTCGTAGGGAGGAATCCAAGGTATCCAAGGCCTCCCCGACATCAGCGGGCACCTCGAGCTCGGGATCGATCTAGTTGTCACGGATTAGGTGCGGCTACCATGGTCCTACGTGATGGCTAGCTTTGTGCAAGGAGGAGTTTCACACTTGCCGTATGCTTCTCCGGCCAGTCTCGATGCCAAGCAGCTTAACCGCGAGTCTCGAAAGTCCGAGGAACAACCTGCATATCGTGCCACCGCGACTATAGGAGCGTTGAAGTACGAGAGCCTAAACCTTCGTCCCACTAGTTCAGCAAGAAGCTAGCCGATCCAGGCGTGTCCTGCGTGAATCTGCAAATCTGCCGGAGGCGCCATTGCAACAGCTGCTTGGTAGAAAGTTTGGAAAGTCCACAGTGAGCCATAGGCCATAGTACTTGCCTTCATGACGAGTCCATGCACCCCTCCAGCGTGCTGCTCGGTATATACGAAACCCAGCTCCCAGCACTGTGACTTGACGATTGCACAGATGAGACATGCCGAGGATTGCACTTCGCTTGGCGCTGTCAGCACCTGGTGTCGCCTGCACTCTGAACGGCGTACGCCAGCCAGCATACGTCGAAGATGCCGCGCAGGTGGATCTGTCAATAGTTAATTTTGCAACATTGTTTGAAGATCACCCAGCACTTCCCATGTAGCCTCTGGGCTGAGAAGCAGGTGTTGAAAACTGTTGGTGTTCTGACATGGGTTTATTTAGCTTGGTGACCAATTAACCGAGAAAGCCTCTGCCCCAGGTCTTGCAACTGGAGCCGCTGCTTGGATGATTCCAGGGTTTCCTGCGCGTGGAGGCTTTCGGAGCAGTGTGCGTGGTGCAACTTGAAGGGAATACGATGTTAAGCAGTTTTCTTCCGTTTTCCGCACGAAGGCCAGGGTGACTGTGCCCGCGGATGGATTGAGAGAGCGATTGAGCAAATCCCCGAGCCCCAGCTCTTGCCAAGTTGATTCATCATACTCGCTGGCATTGAACAGTTTCCACTTGAATCCACATTCTGAGACTGACGACGAGCATTCACCCTGGCACATCCAAAACAGAGACCTGGGTAGACTCTGCTACTGTAAGGATCAGCCATCAAGATGTGGAGAAGGCCTTGTTGGCCGTGCGGTCTTTGGCCGAAGAGCTCGGCTGCGACACGAAGCAGCTGTGGTGAGCGAAAAAGACAGCGCAGGCATGTATCAATGACGGAAAGGCCTTGAGGGACGAAGGGTGCCAATACACGGGT
Organism: Symbiodinium sp. CCMP2592; assembly: GCA_905221615.1. NCBI lineage: Eukaryota > Dinophyceae > Suessiales > Symbiodiniaceae > Symbiodinium > Symbiodinium sp. CCMP2592. The sequence goes on from CAJNDT010004746.1 coordinate 481,680, forward strand.
TATCTTTAAGAAGCTAAGCCGGCTCCTCTCTCCAACAAACACAACTTTGGTAGGATCAGCTTGCATGGTGACCGGACAGGTTCGTAAGGAAGGCGCGGCAGCTTTGGAGTGTCGGTTGTGGCACTGAGGCCAGACCTGTGCGTCTTGGCTTGAGTGGGCTTGATTGAGGCTCCTGTGAAACCAGAAGGGCTTCCCAGGAATCCGGTCGTCTCACTCCATTTCAGCTCGAACTCTGCGAGACACACAGCTCTAAGAAGAGACTTCTGGAGTTCGAAAGCCACGAAGTCCTGCCACTGCACTTGCACAAGAGCTCGTCGGCGAAAGCGGCAAAAGGAAGCGATTGGGTCATGTCGGATCGGAAGGGCTAGTGGAACCCAAGCGATACCTGGACATGGGACAGGATCCTACAAGATGCGCGTGCCAGGCTCTCGTTCCGCTCTTCATACTCCTGAAATTACGAAGACCTGCGTTCGTACGAACTTCGCTATCTTAGTAGCTTCATGTAGCTTCAGAGGCGTCTGAGAGCTTGATGCTCTATGCTTTCATCATCCCCACCTGCTCGGTGTGGAATTAAGGGTCCTGATCCGAACCTGAAGAGTCGACCATGAAAAACTGAGCTTGAATCTAGCAGTAGTGACACCGTGCAGCAACCCTATTCCTGTGATACTGTGGGTGAAGCCGTTTTATGTGCGCAGGACGGCTTCTTCCTGGACGTGGCTTTTGACAGCCTTTCCGCTCCAGTTCCAATTCATGCGCGTGAAATCAAAGAAGATGTTCTGCAGTGATATCTTTCTCACTCCCGCACGTGGGTGTGTGCATATATACATATATAATGTACATACATACGCGTGCATGCATATACATGACTACATACATGCGTAAATGCATGCATAACTGCATAAGTATTTACCTGCAAGCATGCATACAGATATACACAGTCAAATGCATAGTTAAATGTCTGCATGCATAGTTACTTCGGTAAATACATACATAAAAAACATGCCTGGGTACATACATACTTTACATAAACACACACACACACACACACCTGCATTAAGCATAACTGGTTTAGAACCTGCACACACACACACAGATGCATACACTTCAAACATACGTGCATGCATGCATACATACACACACACACACACGTACGACGTGCATGTACATATAAATACACACATTAATAGATGCATTTATATACACTCTACTCAGTAGGTGGCTGTACGTATTTATGCGTTGATTTGTTCATTTGTGTATGTATGAATACTAAAAGCAAAATCGCCACCTACACAGACACGTGTCTATATAAGTATTTACACACATATAATCTTCATTGAACTGTACGCATGCATGTTCACAGCACTCCTTCAGACGTTTTCTGTCTCCACAAAAGTGTTTACATCCATATGTCCACACATAACACTCGTACGAATATTTGCTCGTAAATGTGACTGATCATGGGTGTATGTGTTTGTCATGTGCACTTGCTGCCACTGAACGCCTTTGTCGCATTTTTGCTCGATACTTCGTCACTTCGGGGAGCTTAAGTTTCTAAGCCACATAGTAACATAGTAGTCCCCATTATAAGAGGTCCAAGTCCAAGATCTCGGCCGGGGCCCTCCGCCTGGGCGCACAGGAAACGCTTTACGCCACCCCCCTTCAGGCCTTTGCTTGGGCCAAGCACCTCTCCTGGAACGCCGAAGTTTTGTGCCCCGGGAATGCCTGTCTAGGGGGGAAACTTGACCCCAAATTTCAGAGGATTGGAGCCAGCGGCAATGCATTTTTTCTGGTTTGCTGGCAAGCTCTTGCCACCGTCCGGATCCATCAAAGTTGGGCCACGGTGAAAAACTGCATGGGGAAGTCTGCTTAGGGCAAGAGTCGTTGTTGAAGGCCTCAGGGAGCGCCGTAGTGGTTTTGTTTCGGTTCGTTGTCGAATTCAGCATCTTCCAAGTTATATAGCTTGCGAACTTAGAGAGGTTCAGGCGTGCGCAAACTGTGCAGACGGGCTGTGGGAGTTATAGCTTTACAACTTCAATTACTGGTACACACTGAGGGCAAGCAAAATAAATATTTTTGAGAATAGTTTGAGAAGCATTTGACAATCAATGTTTTGCGAACTCGAGAGGATATGGGGAGAGGAATATGAGAGGAGAGAAAATTTGAGAAGATAGGGGGAGAGGCTTTTCGAGAGGAGAGGAATTTGAGAGGATATGGGGGACTTGAGAAGGGAGACACTTTTAAAGCTCTCCGAAAAGTTCCTTCTCAAGCCTCTGGGAATTGGAGAGGAGAGGAATGTGAGAGGATATGGGGTGAGGGAATTTGAGAGGAGAGAAATTTGAGAGGATATGGGGTGAGGGAATTTGAGAGGGGAGAAGACTTGGGCAGGTGTTCTCAGCAAGCGTACAGAGTCTGCATCTACTCTATTGATGTACACGTGCATGCACGCATGTACACATGCATGACTGTTCATGGTCACTCGGATGACTCAGCGGTAGGGGTTTACTGGTGTGTCCATCTGGTTGCGGGGTAATCAGCCTAGTTAGGGGTTCCTGGTCACAGACGGGTTAGTTTGGTTACAGACGGCGTCTGGAAACAGACGCATAGGTAGGGGCTTAGTTTAAGGTCTGTTTGTAGTATTGGGTTCGATGTATACAAAGTCCAAATCATCTACAAACGAAAACCCACAGGTGGGCCATACACACCCTTCCACCGCAGAAGAGCAAGCCAGTCAAGAGAATGGCAACCTGTAGGAGTGGCCTTAAGTTTCGAAAGCGTTGGAGACTCTTGCGTCGAGGATCTCGAAACGTAAGGAGAGAATTCATCCGCTCGACGCTGCGCGACGTGTCGGACAGGCCTTGTTCGCCGCACTCCGCGAGATGGCACCCGGCCTGGGTTTTCAAGAGCCGGGGCCTCAAGTTGACAGGTGGTGAGGTGGGGGTGGCCGAAGTCTTCCTTGGTTGGGAGGGGGGGCGGCTTTGAGCGGTGAGCCGGGGAGCGAATCTGAGGCACAGCTAACGTCCAGCTGTGATCACAAGCAGAAGCAGGATCGACTTAAGACACCAAGTCCCCCTCACAAGCTGCTAAGCACCCCTCTAAGGGCTAAGCAACTCATGGCGCGAGGTTGAAGACTTGGTCCGTCGAGAACCGAGGCCGTGGCCAGGAATTGAACGACGGCATTCCTTTCGGGATTAATCTTCGGGCGATAACTAAGTGATTACTAGTACTGCGCATCAAGGACATTATAGGCAGCTGAAAAAGTCACCAAATCCGCAAGTTCAGTGCTCGCGTTTGTCGCGTGTTGGGTTTTTTTGCCGGGCCGCTGCCCACAGAATTTCGAAACCTTTGTTTCAGCCCTGAACACCTTCCCAAGTTTCTGATAGCCACGCGAGCCCTAAACCGGCTGCACACACACCCTCCGAAGTGAAATCTCACCTATCCTGGTGTCCCACGCCCAGCACACAGGAAGTCGAGAGAACAGCAAGCTCACAGCCGTTTTGTCAACATCTGCGAACCCTCACGAAAGCCGTTACATTCATGACAAGCCTCTTCAACACTCGATGCAACCTTTTCATTGTCGGTACGTGAGGTTGGCTGTTCGAGTCATAGAGACTGTCAACAAGCAATCTTGACCGCTGGAGGTGACCGCGCAACCAGCTGTTTGGCTTTGCGCGCTCCGCCTGCTGGTGGTGAAATGTCTGGTGCAGAGGCACCTTCATCGGCAGTCCAAGCTGCACGAAAGGTTCCGAGGTGTGAGGCTGTGGACGCATTTAATGCTTCAAGTTGCCACTGCTCAAGGACTCAAGGGTAGGTTGATAGCTGCATTTCCGTGTCTTGTTCTGTCGTCCTGTAGAGGATGTGGTGACGCAAGTGCTGGACAAGCACTTCACGGCTGAGGCGGACCTGCAAAAAACACGGTCAGCTCTAGGATTTATAGGCAGGAGGACATTTTCCAACAGATACACCGTCCGCACACTGAAGCCGCATTTCAGGCAGCAGGCTGAATCCATATACGAGAGGCGCTCACAGCAAAGCCAATGGCCATGGCGAGCCCTCAACGAGCCGAGAGCCCCCAAGGCCCAACCCCAGCCATGCGGTACTGGGGACCACGCTGAGCTGCAGAGCTGCAGAGCTGCGTGCGCATCGATCGAATGCTTCGCACCGCCGGGCCGTCCTCCAGCCTCTTCCGTGCCTCTCAGCTCCAGAAGGCGAGAACTCGTTTCTGGCCCTAGGCGCCGCTTCTCACCCCCGGGCGGCGTGCAGCGCTGCACAGACACTGGGGCGATCCGGAGGCAGCTCGAGCCCTTGCATGCCAAAGCCGTCTATGCAGCAGTCATAGCTGCGCTCTCGTGCAGTTGGAAGGGCTTCGTTGGGCACGGGCTTGTGGTTGTGCGACTTGGTTCCTTCGTCGTCGCTCAGCTTGAAGAAGGCTAGGGCGTCCAGTATAGTCCCCACAGCTTTTTGGCGCTTGGCTTCGCACTCCTCGCATCTAGAACGAGTCCGAGTCACGCTCTTAGCTTTTGGTTGGTCCAGATTCACAGGGTCAATCTGGTTTCTGTGCTTGAGCCACGGCATGTCACAGCAGCACAGGCGACCTCCTATGCTCTTAGTAGCTCCAACATGTAAACGAGCCTCTTGAGCCAATGAGCCAAGCTCGCATGTAAGCCGTGCTGTTGGACTTCTGTGCCCCAACTTGCGGAGCTCTACAAAGATCTGCAATATGTTGCCTCTGCGGCCTGCCCCCTGTCGAGACTCGTCGCGGGCCTGCGGACGCGCATGCCTTGCTGTTCCCTTCAGCAGCGGAGCAGGCCCACAACGGTGAATGCTACAACCGAAACTGAATGATAGTTGCAGTTTCTGCCAGATGCTGTTATATGCTGTGCTGCACCAGAGTCGGCGGTAGTGGTGCGCCGAAAGGGCTTGCTTCTGCATTATCCACACTTCCACAAGCAGGCCGAGTATCCTCTGGAGCTTTTTCTCGAAGATCTTTCAGTCGGCCGCGATGCTGCAACCGAGGCCCAAGGCTTGAACGATTATGCTTTACATGTGCCATCTGTTCAAGTGCAATGCAACATGATTTGTCGGATGCTTGCAGATCCAGCATCTCCTTCGCATCCGAGCTTTGGCCGTCCCTCCAGGTGTTGCTGTCTTTGGCGGACGCCGAGGAGTTCCTGCGACAGAACCAATAGCCAGCGCGGGAACAAAGTGATTGACCAGGCATTCGACAGGATCGTGACGATGTTCTGTGTAGACTACCCCCGCCTCCCTCCACTAAATCTAGCTAGATTTAAGCAGTGTTTATAAACAGCAGCCGTGTTTATAAACAAGGACAGTGTTCATAAACACACACACACACACAAAGACCCCATCAAAGTAATCTAATCGCTCATGAGTGCGAACACCGAAGCAACACATGAAGCCTGAACAACGCTACGTTGGACAAAAACACTTATATACCGCCAAGACTCCTGCAAAAAAGCAGGCCCCATGATCGACCCTTCTGTTTAATTGAGGTTAGGGGGAGGGGATTACACACTCCATCGAGCACTGCGCGGCTTCATGCGACGAAGGCAAAGTCAACGGGAATGTCATGACACATTTGCGTGAATGCTAGTTTCCCAGCAGATCATGCCAGAATTCCTCGACTTGCCAAACCTGCCCTGCCTGGAGCTGACATGGTGCGCTTCTGCAGCCTGTGCCCAGGTATGCCCAAGTGGAATGATTCGCAAGTTGAGATCATACCATGTGGAGCTTTTCGCAGGCTTATGAACGTACAAGGTCGGCCCAGGGCTTGAGCCCGACACTTTTTGTATCATAGTGCCTTATTGAATCATGACTGGAGACCGACCTGGAGCCAGTCGTAGTCCATATGACAATTGAGCACCCAGCTATACCAGGATTCTTTTGACAGCCATGCCTAACACCCGAGGCTCACGCCCAACCAGCAACCAACCGGGTTTCGGAACACAACCTCAAGCAGAATCGAATGCTGCCGGCAGCCATGACACGTGCTGCAGACCCGCCAGTGAGGCACGGCAACCGCACTTGCGCGCATATACCTTGCATGTTTGGGCTCGTTGGCTTCCTAGGCGTGGAAACACACTCCATGCTCGATGGCATGAAAACCTTACCGGTCCCTCTAGAACTTCTTCAATCACCTCTCACACTAGTCGCCAAACAGCGCAGGAAGCATGATCTCTATAGCCGACATTGAATACTTACCAAGTTGGATGCTCACCGGTTCCGTTGTCTCCCAGATTGCTGTTTCCAGCCTCGGCTTTCAAGCTATGGGGTTGTGTCGATGTGGCTGGAAGTTGGCAGGGATGACAGGATGATCTCAAACACAGAGCCTTCGCACAATTGGGGGCTTGGTCGGTCAATTCAGAACCCCAGCGATACCGTCGCGTCCTTACTGTTCCAGTGAAATGATCACTTTCGTCAATCATATGCCAGCCCAAAGGCAGAGAGCTCACACCCTGCCTGCATTTCCCTTTCTGTTAAGGCCTACAGTCAGCGGAAACCGTGCATGGTTGCGTTCTAGAAACATATTATGTCAGACTATATACTGTGGCACATACAGAATGACAAAATCTAATAGTATATACTTATACTTGATATAATATAATTAATAATGCAGGATACTATGTAATACCATGCAAAACCCGATAGTGCAATGGTGTACAATGTTATACTGTTATACAATGTTGTATACTGTTACATATATACTGTATCATAGCATGATGAGCATGATGTCATATTATATGGTATATAGTTATCTGACGCAACACAAGGTAATGGCCTACAAAAGAAACGGCTCAACACATTTTACTACAAAACCATATGACGCAAGAAGCATAACGCAATATGACATTATTGGCATCGCATGACGTTAGATAACAAAACACAGCATAGCACACCATGACATGAAAAAACATGTGTATGTATGTATGTATGTATGTAAAAACATGTATACGTGGAGAGACGGAAGAAATCGGAGGGGTGGTGACGGCAGGCGTCGGTTGCGGCGGAAGTCGATGGCGCCGGATGCGTATAGGAGGCCGAAGCAGTTGCAAAGTGCTGTTCATGAAGGGTTGAGATCTTTTGAAGAAGAGCTGTGTCGGCACTTGTCCCCCTGCAATCAGATCTCAAACACGATCCGGGCAAAAGGCATCCAGCCACCATTTGCTATCGCCAGACATCAGACATCGTCACATTCATTTACTAGCCCGTATACCGCGAGCCAACAGGAGCCCAAGACTGAAGCAGAACCAGACAAATGCAGGTGTGAATCACTGTAGAACCGTATCACACGGCAGAGCAGGTTTCGACCAAAAGATGTTTGCATCGGCAAATGGATGGCAGCACATGCGCCCACATGCATATCTGGTCCCTATGAACACGCAGCGAAACCAAACCTTGAATTTGCTCCGGCGTGCAAAGGCCGTCCTTTAGCCTGAAGGACCCGCGGGCTCAAAAGTTGAACTTATCTTGAGACGTGGCTTGTGGGCTTCGTGGCGGTTTGGGTAATGCGAGATCCAGTTCAGATCTCCAGCATTGGGCCCCAAATGCCGCGTCCTGGCACAGGTGGAGTCTAAAGCAGGCTCTCGTGTTGAGGTTTGCATGTTGGCACACAGTTGCGGACATGTGAAGCCCAAGTCTCTGCTGGCGCCCGTGGCCTCGGCTCCAGGAGCGGCACAGTAGCTACGTGGTCGTCAAGCTTGGACCTTACAGGGGGCGGCAAAGTGCCTCTGCAAGCCTTTGCAGACTTTTGGCCGAAAGGGCTTGACATGAAGTGTCAGAGCTCTACTTTCCCCCTCAGCAATGCAAGGCTCCACTTGAGTCATGTTGGGTGGATATCGAGTGACTCGAAACTCGTCTCAGTTGCGGGCCGTTGCTTGCGACCTCTGAACTGACAACGACTGCTGAATCCTGTGTCATCGCAGGTCTGCCCTCAACGCAGCGGAACTTTCCGCACTGGACCACGTGCTGCGAAGGCGGTCTGCAGGGACTTGCCGCATACCACCGGCACCGGAGCGGTCACATGGAGAAGAATGACGGTCATTCGCGGTTCAACGCTCTATATATATATATATATATATATATATGCTGACGTTTCCTCCACAGCCAGGAAGCGGCCCAAAGCCGCCAAGATGAAGAGCCTCGGCCAAGTGCACTTTGAGAGTATCACATAAGAGTTAAGGGTCATTTCTCGATTTGGGTCACAGGTTATGTTGTGGTTCAGTTGGACCGTTTTGATGAACAAGCTGTCAGCCCGCGCAAGAGAGCTTTGATGTTTGCCATGTCAAGGACAATCATGCTGAACACTGGTGATCCTGAAAAACCGCCTCTGAGACACGAGGAACGAGGGCGCAGGGGAGTCGGACGACGAGCGAAAGGCGCGTCGTGTGAGTGGCTGCGGTTCCCGGGTGGCCGGGAGAAGCATCACTTGTTCTGGACTCGGCTGCAGTAATCCCGAATTGGTCCATGATGCCGACCTTGGGGAACTCCCTCCCTGTCAGCCATGGACTGTTAGTGGTGTCTGCTTGACTGTTGCAGCTTTGCTGCAAGACGGAGCAAGTGTGTTGTCGCATGCTGCCGGTTATTCTAGCGAGCTTCCTACAGCTGCTGCAATCACATCGCTCGCAGTCTGAAAGAGGACATCGGTGCACACGAAAGTTGAATACCTCCCAAATCGCAGGCTAGATACGACGATCGGGACAGCAACATCTCCTGGCTGAAGCCACAGAAGGACCCGGAGAGAGTTTGTCGTGTTTGAGGGCCATGTCTCGGTCGTCCCGTGTGCGAAGCACAAGTTTTCTTTTCGGAGTTATTGGGGCCCTGCAGTCAGGACCTTGCCACGGCATTAAGTCGATGCATGCAGCACTAGGCCGAGACGGTGTGTTTCGGCTCCTAGCAGACCCAGCCGCGAAGACAATCCCGTCGGACTCAAAGAAACCATTCAAAAGGCAGCGCTCCTTGCACTGTCTTCCTTTCAGGAATGCCCGCTCATGTATCAGAAGCTGAAAGATCTGGCCGGTCTCCCATTGAGCTAGCAGCACCATGAAGCACCATAAACCGCTCGACAAAGCTTGCGAACGGGGGGACATATCGGAAGGACAGAGTAGTTCGTAGTTCAATGTCCAAGGCCTTCATGCTCCATTGCTTACTTCACTATCACTGAGACTGGGTGGCCGAGGTCCGTGATGTCGCCAACAAAGAGTGGCCACTCTTTCAGGCCATGTTTCTCGGTATTCATCAATGCTTGTGCGCATGGGACCTATGCATTACTGCCCTCGATTGCGCACGCATGAGCTTCATAGCTATTTCGGGGTATGCGATCTGCCTGTGTCATGTTACAGCCTGCGCTGTCACAGTGAACTCTGCATCATGGCAGGGTATGGCAGACTACACAGCAATGACAAAGAATGACAGAAGCAGAACCGGGTCTTACCATCGCCTTTAATTTATCTCGTCCTCATATCCACAATGCCGAAAGCTCGAATACGAGATTGCGAACGTCAGTATTTGATGATGAAATTTGCCAAGTCCAGGGGTAAAGCTTGGGAAGTCTGTTGGAACGCTCAAGGCGGAACTTCGCGTGTGTACAACAGCTGCTGCTCCAGAAGCTGTTCTGACTTTCGGCTGCCTTCGGTGTGCTCGGCTATTGTCGCACTCCTACTCCTTGCAGGTCGACGGAGCTGGGGATCCCATCTGTACATACGAGGCACGCACGTCGTGACATGGGCGCGTGAGAGAGCGCCGTCTCGGTGTGCAGTCACTTGGCTTCGGCCTTGGGGCCTTTGCTTCGGCGCGACCTGCCGAGAGGTCTCGGTGCGGACTCGAAGGAATTGAAGTGCTGTTGACATTTTGACATTGAGGGTGAATGGCTTGTGAGGCGGAGGCACAAGTACAATGCGATGTAGTCGCGGTTGGTATTGAAGGTGTTTGCAGCCTGCTTTTCGCATCGTTTGATGGCTGGCTCTATATATAGTTATAGGGCATCTTGTGGACGCGGGTGGCTGTTCTGAGCATCCCAACCGCTGCGTGTCGACGCCAGGACGCCCAATACACCGTCTACCGGGAGAGCCAACACTTCCAAGCCTGGCATCAGGCAACTGGGTCTCGGCGCGCTTTTTTAGGATTCTCTGAGCCCTGACAAACGCCCTCCGCCGCCTCACTCGGCTTCTTGCGGCGATCTGGTTCTGATGCAGTCTTGACCCTTTTCCCTGTCAGGACGCGTTCGAAAAGGGCAACGATCCTGAGGAGAGAACCTGCGGTTTGTTTGAGAGCTTTAGGGCCGTTTTTCGACTGCGGGAACTGGGAAGTGCCAGTCAACAGCAGACCCAACCATGGGTTGCCACGAAGTTGTACCTGCGTGTACGGTATGTCAGTGTGTAATTCACTGTCTCCTCTGGCGGGCGTTATGTATGAGTGCGCCCCACACATCTGAACAGCTTTGCTATGTGTTCCTTCAAAAAAACAGCCAGCCCCTGTTCGATTCTCGGCCAGCTTGTACAATCTTGCTGACGTGAGGGCTGAGAGCCTAACAGGTTGCCATTGAAACTGGGAAGGTAGTGCTTCGACGCAAATTTGATTTCTGACTGCTGGATGGGCTGCTCCACTGACTCTTGCATCGTTCGCTACAAATACTTTGGCTTCTGTCGTCTTGCCCAACAGTTATTCCAGCTAGCTGCACAGCTATGCGTCTGCTTCGTGACTCTGGGGACTCATCGGCGCTAAACCGCGCAGCATGGATCTCGGAAGCTC
>CAJNDT010004746.1:497443-517443 GCA_905221615.1 Symbiodinium sp. CCMP2592
CCGCGGCCAAGGAATGGCGGAGGAGGACGCACCGCCAGCCTGGGATGCGGATCATGTGGCAAAGGGAGATTTGTCAGGCAGCTGCCTCGAGGATTCAAGATTTGGACACCTGCGTCAGCCCAGATCTTTCACAAAGAATACAAGTTTGTGGTTGTGGACATTTGCCCACACTCCCACAATGCCATGTGGTGCCCTGCAAGAGCAGGGCAAGCCAATCAGTTTGGAGTCCACAACCATTTCGACTTTGCCACAGTACCCCACCACTTTGACAACTACTACTTCGAGTTCACGCCGGAGCCCTGCAACCACGACATGCAGTCCCGCTTGGCCAGGATGTCCAAATGCCACTTGCGGTGAGCGCAGGGACTCATCCCGGGCGTATCACAAAACAAAGAAAAGGAAGAGCTTCCTGCTTGGGCTCAGGCGTTGCCCTCGGAAGTTTCCGTTCGGGGTCGGAGTCGCAGCTCTACAACCGTCCCCGTTCGCCAAACCAGGTTCCGAATCCGGCTCTCCGCTCAATATAGATTCCGAGGCGGTCCAAACACCTTGCGGCCCCAAGCCTTACTGTATTCTCAGCCCTGCTTGACCCTGCCTGGACCTGGACCCAGAAAATCCTGCCGTCGCCAGGGCGGACAGCCTCTGAGGAAGGGCTGAAGAGCTACTGCGCCGTGGAGTGGAGGGTTATGGACACCGGCCAGGCGGTTCGGGGTTTTGGCTTGCCAGTTGTCCTCTCTAACTGTAACTTCGCAAAATTTCTGACGTCTCTTCGAGTCGCCCCCAGGTGGCCGTTGTTGCGCCTCGCAGCCGAACATCGTGGTGCCATGGGCCGCACGGGATCCTTTGGACACGAGACAAAGGGCCGGGGTGCTGCGTTGAGCAAAATGCCGAGGCCTTCCGTTGTAGAATCTGGCAGTCCGGATCAGAAAGGTGATTCTTCAAGCCCACGTCTGCAGGCTGCCCGCATCCCGCATCTATGGGCTCGGAGTAGAATTCAGAAGTTTCACATTAATGACCCTCCCTGCCCATATATCATCACCCCAAAATGATCTTGCAAAACAGCAGCGGCTCAAAACCCCTTGCCATTGAACTGCTGCAGGGCTACTGTAGGGTAGCTTCGGGCGTGGCTCAAAGGCCCAACAAATCACTGGATCATTCTGAGACAAGCTCCTTCAACCCTTCCGTTCACCAAGCACCACAAGCGCGATAGAGAGAAGCCCGGATCCCGTCGGAGGCCTGCAGGTTTCGGGCGGTCAGTTCAGGGCGCCGGCTGATTACATGTATCAATGCCGGCTCTGCCGAACATGATTCAACACATGTGATGCCTGCCTGAACGACTTGTGCACCGGCCGGATCCGACCCCATGAGAGGTCTGCCAGCAAAGCACATGCAAGCCTCTGAACTGCTCGACACCATCTCTCACCTGAAGGTACACGCGTACGCCCGCTTTGCTGTACCGGACATAGCTACAGTACGATGATCAGGGGATGTTTCGGAACTTTGGGATCGGCGTCGGCGACAAGCCGTCTGGCATCAGCATGGAGGTGGGCTGTAGCGGCGACTTGAGAGTGGTTTGCCTCGTACAATCGTCATGGCTCTCATGCCATTCAGCTTGCATGAAGTCGGAGTTATGATGTCACTGGCAGGCGGTTGCAAATCCGCCCAAGCCAGTCGAAAGGCGGGATCGAGTTGTATCCCGGAGGGACGACATCTAAAGAAGTAGATGTCTGCGTCGTTGACATGAGTACACGAAGTATACCAGAGTGGAATACAAGTATCGGCCCTTGGACGACAACGTATCAGAGAGTCGCCGCACTTGTCCCGAAGTCGTGAAACATCTTGAAACCACTGCACCTGCTGTTATTTGCAACTGGCTCGGAGGATGTACACTCCAGTCAACTACCGCTACCGCATGGCGGAGGATGCCGAGGTAGCAGCATTTGACTGTTGCTGTGCAATCCATGATCCAGGCTACACAGCCCTTCCCTCTCCCTTCTTTTTTGCTTGTTCTGCACACGGTCCCGTGGCTTTCGAGGCCGAGGCCGGGATTCCTGGGCCTATGGCGCACGGGCTCCTACGCAGGGAACTTCTGTTAAATGGTCTCATACCAGGTCAGGAAGCGCATGCATGTCCACTTTACCTACGTAAAGCAGACAGGATGCTTTCGGCGTCATGAAGCCTTCCCGGAGTTCAGTGTATCAGAGCTCACCACAGCTCTCGGAAGCCCAACGAACACAGGCTGGTGTGTGAAGGATTTTCGAGCCAGCGCCACTCAGATTCTGACAGTCTGAGGCGGCCTGAGCTGCGACGAGAGGCAGACCGGCGGCGGCGGGGCTCCCGAGACGAGGCTATCTGCTCCCGAGTTGTGAACCTCCGCAAGGTTGGGCCGTGGGCCGCTGCTGTTTGATTTGGGCTCCACCACGTTGAGATCTGCCACAGCCCCGTAGTTCTGGGCTCAAGCAACCAACGTGTTGGTCCTGGGCCCATTTCCCACACACCGGCCAAAGGGCAAAGTGAAGACGGGTCCTGCACTCGGATGCGCCATGCAGCCCACTCGGCTTTTGAAGTCCTGCAGATTGCTCTGAGGCCAGGAAGGAGCCACCCAACATGGGAAATAAGATGTGCTGCCAATGTAACGATGCCAGGATCTCAGGGGTCGCTGTTCGGTCCATGCCTTGCCAACAAGAGTCTGAAGGTACCCAGTCCTGCTCCTTCACCGCGGAATGCTGTTTTGGGGCACGGCATAGGGCATACTGTAGATACAGAAAATGCGTGAAACGGGCAAAGTTGTCCTGGCCCCTAGTTTCAATTACACGTCCCGTCTCCGAAGCTCCTATGAACCTTACATTGCGTTCGGCCTGGATTCAAAGACCTCCAGCACCTTAGAAATAGGAGCAGGTTGCCGACGCAATGTGCGTTTCTAGCCAGAAGTCATGAGTGGGTAAACAGCTCCTCGTGGCGGCTTCCGTATTGGAAGGGTGCAGGGTTTCTAGGCTTCCGGGAACAGCCTCAGCAAGGATTTTTCTCCCCGCATGCATCCTGAACGGGGCTCCCACACCTTTGGCAGATTGCAACAGCCCATTTTATCCCACCTTCCTATTGTCATCGTGCGAGATGCGAGGGCGCGGAGGAAAACGTCACAGCAGTGGTCGCCAGGGGGTATGAGGCGTGCGGTGCTTTGGAAAAGTTGTGACGAAGCGCTTGTGCAGATAAAATTCGGTTTTCAGGGGTGTCTAAAATCTGGAAACCCTATGTATCAGAACTATGCATCAAGCTTTCGAGCCAGTGCAGATACTGCATGCGCCGGTCCTGAAGCGTGGGTGGACACGTCTTGTGTTCGCTTGTACCTTGCAGTTGCTGCGGCAGTGCCTGTTCCGATTCGAGGGCACTGCAGAGCTGGTGAGGCAGCATGCAAACACTGCCAGTGTGTAGCGAACATAGGTGGGAATCCGTGGTATTGGTCTAATGGTGACGCACTGTCAGCATCGGAGGTGGACCCGGACGAGACCCTCGATTCCAAGCGCGACTCGCTCTTTGCTGGGACGTTGTCTTTTTGCTTTGGCAGGATTATGATGCCTAGCATGCCCGGATGGTGAGCTCTCTCGAAGCCTATACCTATACCTTCTCAGTGGACCCCGCTGCAGCTGAGGAACTGTGGTGACCATAGTATTTCAGAAGCCCGATGGCTCCAACAAGGACAATTTTTGGATATGAGCAGCCCCGACAGTCTGCATGGTGTCATCCGCGCATGTCTCTGGTGATTTGTAGCATGGTTCATAAACCCTGAACCTTCTAAACTGCACAGAGCGCCCATGGCAAAAGGAGATAAATTTCACCATGCGGCCGTGGGGCATCGACTTCACCAAGGCTGTTTGGGCGCCCGGCTTTCGCTGAACACAGTGGCATGATCTCACGTGCGTCTCCACCATGTTGTGGAGCCGAGGTCCCAGTGACTGTGAAGCGAGTCCGCGCGAACTCACACGCAGCCAGCCTGGGGGTGCAGACCGAGCCTCTTTTGCGACAAGAACTTTGTTGACTTCGGAGCTTCGGTGCAGTGTTGGGATGATGGGGCGGTGTCAGAAGCGCTAATGGGTTGCTGATCCTTCCTTTGGTCGATCTTGGCCGTGTTGTTCGGGACAACACCTTCGGAACACTGCTGCAGATTCTAAAACCCGGATCATGAGGCACGAGGCTCTGCGCAGATACAAGAGAGGCCGACACCCTTCCCAAGAAGCTACTGAGGACTGGGTTGCTTTGAAGATCGCGCGCGGCTCAGACCGACAGATCTCTGCAAAGGCCACAGAACGTTGGCATGATTTGCAGAAGTGTGTTTTCAAGCTGACATTGGATGCTTGCTACACGAAGCCATTCGAACTCTCCTCTGCTACGAGCCATTAGGGTCCCCCCGTGCGCTGCCCCTTTGGCGGCCACACTAGATCCCTTTAATTTTAGGAGCTGCCGGTATGAAGCGGCTGGAAGTTGAGTACAATGACGAAGGTCTTTGGTCGTTGCCGCTTCCTGTAGAGTTTTCGGCATTCATACCAAACAGAAGGCGAAACATCGTGCACAAGTGTTTGTTGTCTAGATGCAGCTCGCCACGTCGCGGCAGTAGGCGTGGGTGTCAGAAGTAGTTTGCATCGAAGAACCTGCACAGTTGCTTGGGATTCCGTGTTTTTCCAATGGCTTTGTACATTGCCCCTGAACCTTGCACCAAACACAGGACCACAGTAGCCCCGCAATACATGCATGAATGCAGAAACCTAGGCAAGCCCCCTTCGAATCTCATGTGCAGACCCGCCCAGGGTGAGAGGGATATGCCGGAGGAGTTCCCAGCCTCGGGTGATTGTGTGTCGTGGTTCGGGGATGTTTGGGACACTTCGACAGGATCCATTTCTGGCAATGGCTTGCAAGCGGGCATTCGGGCTGCCCAGGTTGAGGCTTAGGGTTTCGGTGGGAATGCTCCTGAGCTGGAATATCGGATACATAGGCTTTTTCTGCTGTTAGAACCCGCAAAAAGCCAAAATGAAAGGGACGCGCAAGCAAGTCTTTCGAGGAGGTTCAGCAGGAATGGCTATATAGATAGTCATGCAGCAGGGTGGCCGTGGGCCAGCTGTCAGCTGTCGGCGCTCCGAATTCAATGCCTCTCCGCATAGACCAGCTTTGAGGATGTGATAGCATGTTGCCCTTTTTGTTACAGGCCCATGTTAAGCCTAGCAACAGTTGGATGCTGTCCCCCGAAAGCCGTAGCCGTTGCCCCAGCACGCAATGCCGCCTGTCAAAGCTGAATGTGCCATGAGGTTTGCGGAAGCTATGCAGATAATTCAGAAAAATGCACCGGTCTCAGTGTTACTTGAGCTTCGGTTCTTCGAGTATGATCGAGACGAGCTGGAGACAAGGTAAAACGAGGGTTGCATGCCATGACTCCCCATGACAGGTCCTGAGCCTGCCGGAAAGAAAATGAAGCTGGCAAAGGCGCGAAGGGAACATGCGCATAGTGCTCTGCCCTCCCGCGCAGACCACCGACACTGAAGTGCCCCTTTTGCGCGCTCCCAGGTTGGATGCATATCGGCACATGGCCACGCCGGGAGTAGATGAGCAGGGCCCAGATCTGCACTTCTTCCTCGTGGCTTTAGTGTGCTAGCTAAGAAAAGCCCTGGAGACAGGCTGCAAGGTCCTTTGTGGATTGGATCCGTGCATGCAAGATACCGTCCCTACACATTGGAACATGGTATGCTAGGAGTTGATGAGCTATCACCGTGCTCGCAAGCAGCAGGGAGATGCAGGTCGCAATGATTCGCCTGCACGTTCCTAGTCGTAGCAGTGTGTCTCACACATATCCTGAGGCTCCAAAGGTCTTGCGTCATGCTAGGCGATGGCACCAGAATCAAGCAGTATTATAGGGAAGATGCCCCAAGCCGGGAAGAGCTTAGGGAGCAGTCTTTGATTCGGTGGGCTTCCGCCCACCCCGCTGCTGGGCATTTTCTTGGGCGGCTCTTTTGTTTACTGCGTCCCCGAATTGACTGACCTGGTGGGCTGCATGGTGGGCTTCTTCGCAGCTGCATGTTTGAAGATCTGCACACTCTTGTCATGTGAGGCCTGATGCCGTTGCGTCGCTTTTTTGCGCGGGGGTGCTTCGTTCAGTGCCTTTACCCTTTGGGACCCCCCCCCCTCACCGGAACTAAAGCCTTCTATTGCACATCATGTTTTCGCCGGCTGGTCAGGTTCACGCGTTGGGGATTCGTAGGCAGCTTAGGTTTGTTACCATGACGTAAGGCAGTGCAGGGAGCGGTAAGCAGGTCGGCGAGCCTCGGAGGTTTGCTGCCTCCTGCCGTTGCGCAGCAGAGGAGTGCAGGTATGTCTCAAGGGCGAAGGTTGAGAGCATCGCGCTTCTTAGCCGCCTTGCGGCCTAGCGTCTAGTGATTCCAGCATCGAGGAAGCGCTACAAACGCCTTGTCCCCGAGACATACCTTTGAAACACGTGTCTTTGGCGGCCCGGGGTCGTTTGCTTGGCTCCAGACTATGTCTGCCTGTAGTTGAATTAGACGAGGAATGCTGGAAGGGCATTGAGGCAAGGCAGGCGGTTGTCCAAAGCAGGCTTGCGAGGCAAGCACGGCCCGTCGTTTCATCCCGTAGTTTGCTGGGTGGGGCATGCATGGGCAGAGTGTTACACCAAGTAGAGCAAACGAAGGCATCTGACAAGGTGCTGGCAGTTTACGGGTTATTCCGAGACTGTGCCGTTTGAGGGTAGGGCGGCGTCGTCATCTTTCTGTCGTAGGGGGTCATACGTCCCAGTTCACAGGGGAAGGCTCACACCAAGACCGTGAAGAGAGCTTTTGAAGGTATCACGCTTCAGGGTTCGGCTTCGCTGCGAGTGTGCATGTGTTGGTCAAGGAGAGCACATTGACGCACGTTTTTTTCCGCAAGCAACTCGGCCTTGCGGCCCTTGTCTCACCACCGACAAGTCAGGCAATCTTGCAGCCAAGACATGTTGGCAGCGCTTGATCCTTGTCTCGAAGTGCTACTCGTACCTGCAAGCTTTCAAGCAGTCACACTCAACAAGCCGCACTGCAGAATCAAGGATCCCCGTCAAAGTCTCAAGGTTCGTCTTGAAGATCTGGCAGACAAGCTGCATCAATGGTGTAACCAAAAGTCTTTTCGATGTTGCCGCGTTTTACGGAGGTTTGGGGTGCGGAGCTTGGAGTTCGAGAGACTGCAAAGCTGTGACGTCATCATATTCAGAGGGGGAGGTTTGGGACGCTTAAAGTCTAAACAACCTTCACGTCAAGCTTCAACTTTACTTGAGCAGTAATACAGTTGGAAGCCAGCTGTCTTTTGTTTTCTCTGAGAGGGAGAGGGACCGGAAAGCAACAGCCCTACACACGCCTTCAGGAAGGCTTGTCCCTGGAAAGGTTGATGGCGGTGAGCTGTCGGTCGTGCTTGTCTTTGTTGTTGCTTTGTAACCGAGTTCTAGTTATGCTTGAGAACATGCATCCGAACGTTTATAGTCAGTTTTTGTTCCAAAGGAGCTCGGACAAGGATCGCAACACAAAACCTCCAGCCAAGGATTGAACAAAAAAAAGTTCCACACGCCAGTTTTGCATGCAGCCCCGCAACCGTTGAAATCGATAGGTCGCCTGCAGAGAACCCGCCCCGAAGTCAATCCTTCCCAAGCGGCAAGTCAGTGCCAGGGCGTGATGGCGGCCAAAGTGAAGTCGTCCTTTCACCCGAAGCCTGGTCCGGGAAGGCAGTGTCCACAGAATCGTGTTTCAAAGGAAGCCAAAGGAACCTTTCAGCAAGGCGGTGTACATTCATCCACTTCGCTCCTTTGCAACAGTCTTCAGGCTACCAGGCCTCCCACCAGCTGTGCCAAACCACAATTATAATGAATATAGTTAACAGTACTCGAGCCCCACGCACTTGCTTGATGTAGCTAAGAGTACTCTACGAGAGGTAGATGAAGAGCAGCTTGACGCACACGAACGCATTTGGCTCAAGACACAAAACAAGCGTGATCACTACCGTGTCTTGAAATCATTGATTGCTTTGCAATTAACTGGTTAACAGCCTCAGCTTAGCTTGGTGTAGGTAGTGTAGGATCCTACCGACGCCATAGCACCTTCCGTGTCGCTCCCTTAGGGTAGAGCTTGTAATCGGTTCGCCGTAGGTCTAGCAAAGACCTGCCCACTTCCATACTACTTTCCATATCCTGCACTGTCAATCTCCTGGGGTTAGAGCCAGAACCCTACAGTTGAGATCCCAACCAGAGCGTACATCGCAGCCTGGTTTTGCACATTATCTGTGAGGTCCCAATCTGCTGCGTGCTTCGCCTGCTTGCTCAGGCATCCGCGTGGTAACCTTCTTCGGGTTTTCTAAAGCCCCGCCTTAGCACCTCTCCCGTAGTCCCGTTCACGGACAAAGGAGGCCAGGCCTTGTGGTGCGACAGGCGATCCAGTAGAGCTCAGAACAGAACCGCAACGAGTCAGGAGTGAGATTGCATCCCAGCAACCCTCCTGTAAGAGTTCAGCTGAGATTGGAGGTTGATTGAGATTTCTGGTTTGGGTTAGCGTGGGTGTTTCCCGTGCTCGGCCTTTGAACCGCTTCCTCAGTCCCTCATCCCAGCTGTAGACTGCCTCGGCAGCACAGCACAACAGCCAAAGGCAAACAAAGAATCAATTCCAAATCCCTTCGGCTCTCAGTCTGCCAGCCAGGGGGTCTTCCTAGTTGACAGTTGTTCATCTGGGTTGTTAGTGGGTAATCAAGGAGATTATCTGGATTCAGCTTTCAGAGGCAAGGCATCGAGGCGTGCTTACGCAGCCAACGGGGGATAATTGGGTAAGGCCTCGAGACGAGCCTTACGGCAGGGTCGACGAGCATCCACCGGGTTTTGGGGTAGGTGTTCATAGGCCGTCAATTTTCCTTTGAAGTCGTCACTGCATGCCAGCTGCTCCAGCCGATACTCCAGAAGCTAGATTTGCGTTGCAAGCCGCTCTCCTTCTCCACGAGACAAAGAGAGGTGGCGGCGGGTCAAGCGGACGTGCCAGACGGTCGCTTCACATCAAAATCGTCTCTGGATTTGCAGTGGAGCTGAGGTCACTTGCTGTCCTGTCTGAGCCAGACCGGCATAATCTTCAAGTGGCCGAGGAATACATTGCGTGGCTGGAACACAACACGCCTGATCGTGGGGCGGGTCTCCCTGTTTTCTTGAATTCACCTGGCCCTACGCTCTTCCCGCGGGTTCATTCTGTTCCTCCAGCGGTACCTGCTAGCTCTCCTTCTGTTTCCACTCCGCCTTCGCCTTCGATTCGTGCCTTGGGTACTGATTCGGAAAGGGTTGCGGGATCTTCAGGGCTAGAGGCTTCCGGGTCGCTAAGTGTTCTTCCGAGTGGGAGAAAGTTGCCGCCCCAGCCTCCTGTTCCAAAAGCTAAAACAGGAATCCCGCCATCTACTGCACCAAACGTTGGACCATATCTAACGCTCGGACAGCGAGCAGCGGTTATCTCACCTAACAATCCGTTGCTTCGCGTGCGGTCGAGATCTCCACCACGGTCCTCTTCGATCCCATCTGGATCGGCGAGCAGCGGGGTTGGACCCGAGAGGGAGCGCGAGGCGGCCGAACATCTTGAGAATCCGCTTGAAATCGCCGCGGTTCCAGCCGAGGAGGCTGCCGAGGAGATTCTTGAATCAGCCGAGGAGGCTGCGGAGGAGACTCTTGATTCAGGTGCGGCTGCAAGCAGCGGGGTTGGACCCGAGCGCGCGACAACAGGCAGCGGGGCTGGACCCGAGAGGGAGTTGAGGTTCCGACCTGTGGCGCGTCAGGTGACTTCGCTTAAGGTTGCGGAGGGATTGCTTCCGCCGGGTACTTCTGTGCTGCTGTCATTGGACATTCATTTGGTCGCTGACCGCGACGAGGCGGGGACATCTGCGTGCCTTGAGAGAATCTTGCGAGAGCACTCGGATTTGGCTGTGATTTTCTGCTCGTACGCGGTGAAGCAAAAGACCATTGATAAGGCGGTCCAGTGTATCCACCGTATTTGTGATCGGACGATTGTGCGGCGCCCTTTGACCTTTCCCATTTTCTTCACGACATCCAAGACTGCGCCGGGCACAGGCAAAGGAGCACAATTGTCTAAGTTGGCGAATATCTTTAGCCGGTCGCGCCCCGCTCCACTGACTTCTTTGTATCACGTGGACGATCAAGATCCGATTTGCAAGAACGTGACATCCTACGGCCATCACGGTGTGACTTGGGCGGAGGAGGACCCGCGTTCTTTGGATCAGATCGTGTGGGAGCTCTGCTGGCTCTAGCCGCCGACTGGCAAAACAGAACGGCAGAGGAAGACTGCAAACGCAGCTCCTCGGGGTTGGGTTCGTGTTGAGGGTCAACTTTGACGGTTGGGGTGAAGTATTTTTACAACCCTTAGACCTCGGTTGAACCGCTGTTCCCATAATGCCTCTAGCATCACAACTGGGATTCGAGGAATCCTCACTGGAAATTTCATCGTCAAGCACGCCCCCTAGGGCTTCGGCACTTAGCGTGCGCCCAGAGGCAGCTAGGCAGTCGGATTCATCAAGTTCGGGGCCAATTCGGAGGAACCGGGCTAGATCATTGTCGTATGGACCCGCATCGAGGTCTTCATCCCTGCAACCGGCACCAACCTTTGCAGCGAATGTTGGCCCTGCCAGTAGTCAAAGCCCAACCGGCCCGAACACGAGCCATCAGGAGTTGCACTTGCACCAACATGCCCAGAGGCAGCAGGTCCTTCAGGTTGGGGTTGACCCGGTAACCCATGCAAACATGCAATCCGAAGCAACAACTGCCGTTATGAACGCGAGAGCTGAGACGGCAGCCGTGTTCGGTGAAGCTGAAGCAGTGATTATGTCTCTAAGATCAGAGAACCAACAGCTAGGTGCCCAGGCCGCCGCGATTCAAGGTGAGTCGTATGCCGCCATACAGGCGCTAAGGTCCGAAAACCAGCAGTTGGGTTCACGCGCTTCGGTGATTCAGGGTGAAGCTGAAACGGTGATCGGAAACCTCCGAACTGAGAACCAACAGCTAGGAGAGATGAATCGCGAGCTCAACCAGAGACTCGAAAAGCAAGCTAAGATGATCCTTGAGCAGCAAGAGTTATCTAAGGCTATGCATCAACAGCTAATCGCACTTCAGTCGCATGTGCAAGCTGCCGAACCTAAGAACCCAAGCATCCCTCCATCGGCCATCCCCGCGAGCTCTACCCAAAATGGCGCGGATCAGGCTGCGTCTGCATTCAACGCATTGCAGGCACTCGCGGGTGAAGTTGGGGGAACAATGCGAAGGATTGAACAGGCAATTGAGGTAGCCCTTAGTCCCAAAGCTAAAGCAAAGAAGCAGAAAGCTAAAGCCGAGGCTACAGCTAGGGCCATTGCACCATCAGTTGCGTCTCCAATTCCCGCTAAGGCTTCCGGTTCTAGTGGTTCGGTTGCCCCGGGTCCGGTTGAGTTTGGATTGCCACCGTACCAATGCAGTCGTAAGAACATCTTCACGGGTAGATTGCATTCCGCAACACCCGCACCTCCACCTCCTCCACCACAGAAGCTAAAGCCCCAAGTCTTCGACATAGCAGATGAAGATGACTTTGATGAGCATGGCGAAGATGAGGGTGATGAGGACGGAGAAGATTTCGAGGATGATCCAATCGTCCCCATTGCGGCTCACGAGCCTGAAGATGACAGAGATTACGAGTCTAGCATTTATAAGTACAAAGACCTGAAAGACATCAAGCTTCCCCAAATTCCGGGTTCTAGCGTTGAGTTCAGGGCTTACCGCAATTCGGTGCTAACACAGATTGCGTCAATCGATTGCAGCGGCAAAGCCGTCCTGTTGAAGTGGCTTCAGAAGAGCCTTGATCCATCAGGGAGCATTGCATTGACACGGTCGCTTCAGCAGGATTGCGAGGGTTTGCCTAGACTTGATGGGTGGATCTCCGCATGTATCAGTGATGCGAAACACCTAAAAGGTGAATGGGGATTGCAAGCGCAGTCGTACTTGAAAGGTGTCATGCGTCTGGGACGATGCCATCGGGTCGTGCACTCTTGTCCATTCTTAGCAGAAGATACCGGATAGATAAAGTGCGCGGGCCATTGGTGACACTACAATCCTTGTTCGATTTAGAACCTGACTCATTTTCCTACCAATCGCTTGTAGCCTTCAAACAACGCGTCGAGTACGTGTTGAATGGCTTACCGGAGCGGCAATGGCCAGATGCCGAAACAATGTTTTCCTGGATCTACTCACGGCTAAAGGGATGCAGGATGCTTTCACGCACCGTTGATCGGGTCAAAGATGCCAAGCCGGGTTCCAAGCGTAGGACACTTGAGTACATTTGGAACGGGCTCGAAGAGGTTCTTGCAGAAGTGCGCGAGGATCGTAACGAGCAAGCGCTCAAGGATTCGCTCAAAGAGGATTCCAAACAGAAGCCGAAACCAGATGCAAATGCGAAAGCAGCCGCGGCCAAGGCTACGCCCGCCGCTCCTGCTGCAAAGGCAAATGCAAAGGCTAAGGCCAAAGGCCAAGGCAATGACAAGCCCCCCGAAGGCCCCGAGCAAAGCAACTCCAGGAGTCACCGACGCCAATCGTGGTGCCGGTGAGGGTGCCAACAGGGACAAAGGCAAAGGTAAAGGGAAAGGCGGGGGTAAGGATGGCAAGGCCAAACCTCAGAAACCTCCAGCTGCAAAGGATTCGTCAGCAGAACAGTCCGGCCAAAGGCCAGCGTGCTTCTTCTACCCAAAGGGAACATGCACTAGGGGAAAGGACTGCCCTTTTGAGCATGTAGATGCACCAAAGCTCCATCAAAGGCCGCCCCAAAGGTGCCTGCCGGAGTCGCCATGTTAGCAGCCGCGTCGACGGGCGCGAGTGCATGCAACATCCCTTCATCATTTGTTCGCGGTTTCAAAGCCACATGTCGCTTGATCACCGCTCCCTTTCGTGTGTTTGCCCGCTTCGCGGCAGCACTCTCTTTTGCATTGCCCGCAACCGTGCATCATTCGCATGATCGCATTGCCGCGACAGTCAGTAGACCTAACTGTTCAGGGGGGTCGTACTTCCTTGATTGCGTTGCTGATTCTGGGGCAGGGAGAAGCCTGCTAAGCCAATCCGCGCTTGCAGATCAGGGCATTTTGACTGATATGTTCAGCCATCACATCCGGTCAACCAAGCCGTTGCAGTTTGAAACCGGGAATGGTGTGACGAGCAGTGGCACCTTCCTTACTACAACGAGCGATGCCTTTGGATCAGTAGAATCCTATGTTCTGCAAAGCTGCCCGGTAGTGCGGTCTTTAGGCCAACTAGTAGAGTTGCAGCGAAAACCTTTCGTTTGGCTTCCTGGTAGCATGCCGTTCTTCGGTAGTGACGAAGATTGCATCCAGATCACTTGGGATTCGGATCGTGTCATTTATGCCCATAAGGTTGATGACTATGTTCCGGTATTTCGTGAGCAGATCAGGTTTGGTGGTGATGGTTTGCACAGAGCCTTAGCCGCTGGTGAGTCTGCTCCGGCAGCCCCAGCAGAGGTTCCTGCGCCCGCTGTCCCAGCAGAGGACCCTCCTCTCCCAGCTCCCGCAGCACCCCCTCCACCTGATCCAGGGGAAGGTTCCGGTGCCGACGATGAGGGTGATGAGGATGCACCAACCAAGGCTCAGCGGCTAATCACTGAAGCCCAGAGTCTACAGCATCGCTTAACGCATATGCCAAAGAACCCCTACTGTGATGTCTGCAGTCGGAGTCGAATGCTAAAGAAGCGAACGGCGAGGACGCGCTATGCAAAGTGTGATGATGAGTTAGATCCGGTTGAAGAGTTCGGTCAACGGATAGCGGCTGATTTCATCATAGTGCACAAAGACGCTAAAAGCACTGAAACCGTCGTCCTGACTGTGAGGGATGAGGCTACAGGGTACATAAGAGCATTCCCGCTAGTGTCCAGGCACGAAGACGGGGTGGTACGATCATTGTTATCCTTTCTCGGTAGGCGCGCTTCTGGACCTTGTGTATTGTTCAAGAGCGACAATGCGCGAGAGCTCCTCGCCGCATGTGCGACGTTGGGGTTTACTTCAGAACCAAGCCTTGAGCGTAGATGGCCTCACAACTCAGTTCTCGAACGGGAGATCCGTACCATCGAGGAGTGTACAAGGGCTCTCCACATTGCGGCCGGTTTTCAGTTGCATTCGGGTCTTTGGGTTCACACTGTTCGCTATGCGGCACACACCATTAACCTTTTCCACCCTGCGGTTGGGATTGAGGGTTGTCGGTATGCGAACGCGACTGGATCCGAGTTTGGTGGCATGAAATTACAACTTGGTCAACTAGTCTACTACAGACTTGACCCGGCAAACCGTGAGAAGTTTCAGGCATCAGCAGCGCCTGGTGTTTTCGCAGGTTGGCGGTTCGATAGCGGTCCATCATCCTTTAGAGAAGTCTACTATGTCTTGGACTATGGTAAGCTAAAGAACCGTGAACCGGGGTACGAAAAGGCGATCTCCGTCCCTAGAGAGGAAATCCACGTTCCCCGCGGTAATCCCATCCTCCCGATGTTCACCGCTGCAGAAGCTGCTTTGTCTAGTTTCACGAAAGCCGAGCATGAAGCCATCGAATTTCTTGATGTGCCGTTCAGCACGGTAGCGCCGTCAACACCCGTTGCCAAGCGCCACGAGTACATTACTTTAGACAGACTTATGCGACTAGGTGCAACACCTGGTTGTAAGGCCTGCAAGTTCGATGGAACAGTACACACACGCCAGTATGTAAGGCAAGATTTGATGGTTTGATTAAAGCCGAGAAGATTGCCGCGAGCAAGTCAGTCAGAGACGCTGCACCGCCTGATGTTGAGCGCCCTGATCTTTCGGCGGAGTCTGCACCCGCAGCCCCCGAGGGTGATGAGGATGCTCCAGAGCGCGCGAGCTCCTCTGCTGGCCCACGGGCTCCAGCTGGTGTTGTAGTTCAGTCTTCCGAAAGCAAAGTTCCAACAGGTGAGTTTGGTTTGAGTGCAAGGTTTCTCGCAAACGAGAGAGCGCGTAACAACACCAGAAGGGTGAAGGAACTTCCAGCGGAAAATGTTCTGATCGAGTATGGTTGTGAAGACGAGTCTGAGATAAGAAACGCTTGTGAACGTTGTAAGGTTCATTGTGTTAGTCTGTCCCAGTCAACGCTGGACTTGACTTCGCAGGATGACATGCAACAAGTTGTTTCCCAAGCAATCCCAGGTGTAGATGCTTGGTTCACCATACCATGCACACATATGTCTTCGCATCAAGCCGTACATCGTGAGTCCCAAAGTCCCAAGTACGCACGAAAGATTGCACAAAGGCGGGCAGCATCCAAGCGAATGTTGGTTTTGGCCCTAAATGTTGCCGACCATATCATTGAGCAGGGGGGTCGGGTTTCGTTTCAGTGGAGTTCTGATTCAGGGGTGCTTGGGCAGCCTGAGTGGATCGATTTCGCTTCGAAACACGAGCTTTCCAGTGTAGCCTGTGTCAGCGGTAACAAAGCCACCACCATTGCTTCAAACTCCAAGCGAGTACTGGAGCACTTCGCAAAGGTGACAACAAAGGATTCGTCAGGGATCAATGCAACCGACATCAAGGCGTATGAGTTTGCAGATCTAGTGATACAATCCTTGTTTCCCCAGAGGTACTTCAAAAGTGTCCCCAATCTTGGTAAAGCTAGTGCGCTTATCACCAAGAATCTCTCTCGCCGAGAGTGGCAAGCTGAGCCGAAGGCGCTTGAAGCCATCGCTCAAGAGGCAGAGGGATTGCGCCGAAACGGCACATGGGATGACACAACAGCCATGCCTTTGCATGAGTTGAGAAGTCAGGCCAGGTCTCAGGGACACAAGCTTCGCGTCGCAGA
The DNA here is from genome assembly GCA_905221615.1 of Symbiodinium sp. CCMP2592. Classification (NCBI taxonomy): domain Eukaryota; class Dinophyceae; order Suessiales; family Symbiodiniaceae; genus Symbiodinium; species Symbiodinium sp. CCMP2592. The sequence continues at coordinate 513,318 of CAJNDT010004746.1, forward strand.
GCTGATGACCTTGTGCGGGGTAAAGCATGCCGAACTTGCACCTGAATTTCAAAAGTTCAAAGGGAGAATTGTTTATAGAGGGGATAGGGTTTTGGATGAGTTCAACAATCTGGTTTTCTTCGAAGAGACCAGTACGACTCCAACGGGGTTAATAGCCTTGAACGCCTCCCTCTTCTGGGGTTGCTTACCAGAGCACTCTGCGTCATGCTCTGACGCAATCCAAGCATACCTCCAATCAGAGCTTAAAGAAGAGACATACGTAATCTTGCCAAGGGAGTTATGGCTTCCCGGCTGGGAGAAGCGTTTTGGAGCGCAAGCGAGAATAGTCGTTCGACTCCGCAAGAGCTTGTACGGCCACCCACAGGCCGGACGGCTCTGGCAAGAGTATTTGTCTAGGATTTTGATCTCATTAGGCGGAAAGGAGTCCCAGGAGTTTCCGAGCAACTGGTTCTTTGAGTACAAGGATGGGGTTCTCATCTTAAACATTTACGTCGATGATTTGAGTTTGTGCGGATTAACAAAGTTGCACACGCCATTTTGGCAAGCGTTGAGGGCAAAGGTCAAACTTGATCCCGAGTGTTTCATAGGTTCTGAGGGTGTTCGGATCTTAGGTAGACTGCATTGTCGGTACGATGAACCATCGTCGACCACAATGGCTTTTAGGATGCCTGAGTATGCTGAGCAGATCGTCCAAACCTATTGCGAGATCACCGGGACAACGCCCGACAAGCTCCGTCGAGTGAGCACGCCCTGTATCGCTGAATCGTCAATGACTGACGAGGATATCTCAGCGCAAGGCGAGCTCCACGATACAGCATCACGCATCCTGATGCGCTGTTTGTGGTTAGCTCGTCTCTGTAGAGCTGACATTGCATTCGCGGTAACTCGCCTAGCTTCCAGGGTCACTAGGTGGACTGCCTGGGAGGACAGACAAGTGCTGAGACTTGTGTCATATATCCATCACACCAAAGATGTTTGCATGAATGCCAGTTGCTCTTGGGATGCCGCTCCCGAGCTGCGGGTGTATACAGATGCTGACTTTGCAGCCTGTCCCTACACTTCACGTAGCACGTCCGGGATTGTCGTCCACATAGGCACAGGTCAACATGCATTCCCTGTGATGTGGCAAAGTCGCAAGCAAACGTCTGTTGCGAGGTCGACGCCAGAGGCCGAAATGATTTCAATGGCATCAGCTATGTTTTCAGAGGTCATAAATTTGCAGACGTTCTTACAGTCAGCCTTCAAAAGCACAGTGCCGATCATCTTCTTCCAAGACAATGAAACTGTCTTGGCCATCCTGAAGTCGGGATACAGTCCAAAGCTTCGCCACTTAGGGCGCGTGCACCGCGTGAACGTGGCAAGTATGGCAGAGATTTTTGAGCAAGAAGATTTTTCGGCTACTTACGTGAACAGCAAGGAGCAATTAGCTAATGGTTTGACTAAGATCATCCCTCCCGCTGAGTGGTCTGACATGCTTACACAGCTGTGCCTTCACGAAGGTGTCCCTCACAATGCGACCGTCTCAAAGGTTGTAGTCGAGGAAGCAGAGCGTTTTGCAAGCTCACTGCCTAGGAAGATCACACAAGAAGACCTTGTGCAGCTGTTGTCATATTTGCCAGGGGAGAGCGCCGTGCGCCCCTCTGCAAGTGAGGCAATGTGCTTCACCACCGGTGCGTTCGCGCACGGAGGTGGGATCGCAGGTTTAAGTCAAAATGTAACCCTCTTCCCAGTAGTCACTGCGGTTTTGTGCAGGTTCATCCGTAGGGTGTTGCCTAAGCATAAGTTTACGGCAGTGATGTTGGCCAAGAATCAAATTACCTTGACTCATAAGGATTCTTACAACGAGCCATGCAGCAAGAACGCTGTAATCCCACTTGAAGTGTTCGAGGGGGGCCACGTGTGGGTGCAGTCACAAGACGGTGGCTACCCATGCCCAGACCTCAGTCGAGGTGAGAAGGGCGAGATCCTTAAATGGCCAGCGATCTTCGATCCAAGACGGTTACATGCGACAACCACCTGCACGAAAGGTGACAGAGTCGTCGTAATTGCCTTTACCCCTAGAAACGTGAACAGGCTGCCAGTTGACAGCCAGCTGAAGCTCAGAGAGCTTGGCTTCCACTTCTGATGAAGTGGTAGGTCCACCAAGTAGGTAGTCCGCGTAAAGAGTTCTGTAGCGTCTCACGCTGTCTTCAAGGGGGGAGTTAACAGTACTCGAGCCCCACGCACTTGCTTGATGTAGCTAAGAGTACTCTACGAGAGGTAGATGAAGAGCAGCTTGACGCACACGAACGTATTTGGCTCAAGACACAAAACAAGCGTGATCACTACCGTGTCTTGAAATCATTGATTGCTTTGCAATTAACTAATATGGCAATATTGCTTCTGTACAAGGTCAGCCCTGAAGCAATGCTAATTGTTTAGCCCGTGGGGCCCCGCAGCAAGAAGCAGAGGGATGGCAAACACCTGCATACTTCACGAGAGTCTGGATACGGACAGGTCGCTGCAATCTGGACCGAGGCGGAAGAGGGCTTTGAGCTTTGATGTTTACCAGATTGAAGTTCCAACATAGCGCATTAATAGCTCCTTTAAAGGGGCCGACGATTTGGAATCCGGAAGCTTCCGCAGGCCGCTGTTTGCAGAGGGGCCTGCAGGGCCCCGGCCCGGGCAAACACCGACGCCTTTGATGAACACCTCACTCCAGGCGCATCCGCATGGGGGGGAGTTTCTATGCAGGGGGGCGCTTTCGGAAAGTGTGATGCCTTCGCATCGCTCGCGGAGCCTTTAAGCTTAAGTGCCTAGAAGGAAGCGGTCTTCATGGCATTCGTGCTTCTACTTCGCTGTTTGTGTAGCTCCCGATGTGGGTGCCGCTACAACTGCACGGTCTTCTGGCGATGTACTGCATTTGCAGGCCGTGCGGAAGCTAGCACAGCCGGCACCGTGTGCACAGCAGGTGCGCTGGCCGTATTATATCATTGCTTGCTGCTGTCTTAATATTCGCGCAGTGTTTGGCATCCGCGGTTCACACCGCATCCCGTCCATCGTCATGACCCTGTTGAACTCTTGACTTCTGTGTACATGTGTCAACTAGCGATGGTTGTTCGTGAGTTCTGGATTCACTTCAGTTGATGTACTAGTAGCAAGAGCAGAAGGAGGCGGAACCGCTCTCAAGCAGCAGGGTTGGATCAGGTCTCCGTGAATCCTGTCGGCCGTCCTTCTGGACTGAGGCCACCGATGCTGCCCCTCGGAGTTGTCTAAGGTTCAGTTGGAGGTTTGTGTTAGACGACTTTTCCAGGCAACTTGCAGGAATCTCTTGCTTTCCGTACTTCGAGGTTGGCCATTCCGCCATTCCCTTTCGTGCAAGTTGCCTTCAAAAAACGATGCTGTGCAGACCAGGACCGGGGTCCTCGAGTTTCAGACGGCACCCGCCGAGACCAGCCAGGCTTCGGGGAAGCGGTTGAGAGGTGCATTTTTTCGACAGCTACCGGCTGACGAGCCTGCAACTCCAAGCAGCCCATTCCGACCAGTGCCGAATCGAAGGACGTCGGCTTTCATGAAAACGTGCACGTGAAGCGCAGAGCTGCTGCAAGCGTCAGGTTTATGCGCCACCACCAAGAGCCTGGAACTGAGCTCGAGCTCAACGCTTGTTTGGCTTTGAGAAATTTGATCTCGCACTCTCGGCTTCGTATAGTCGTCATTCTGGTGGCAGAGCTTCTGAAACAGCTGTTGACACACTGATGTTGTGTGATGCTTCGAAAGGTGGCCATGGTAACGAGCATGCCGGCGCATCGGCCGTGGCGTCGGCATGTTTGTTTGCTGTCGAGGTTTAGGAGGAACGAAACAGGAACGCTGGTGCATTTCAGCGACTTGCTTGCGCTACACTCGTATGCTACACTGACACTGTCTGCCTTTGGGGCAGGCGGCAGGATGCGGCAGGCACCATGGCCTCACTCTGGCGTGTCACAATGCCATCCCGAAGCCTTGAGACCTGAGCCTTGCTGCCCCAGCTGCCAGGGCGTACTGGATGCCTGGGTCGATGAGGCCCAGCCGCTGCCAGGGAAACACGAGAGCTTGAGCATTGAAGTGCGATTCGTGTGCGACGTCCTTTTTCGAGCATACCTCGAGGCAT
>CAJNDT010004746.1:522443-604274 GCA_905221615.1 Symbiodinium sp. CCMP2592
CGTCGGTTGCTAGATTCTGGGGAAGGACTGAGCGTAAATCTCAACCGCTGATTGGTGAACCCACTTCCTTTGATAAGGTGATAAGGTTGCTGACCGGGATGCCAAAGAAAGCCAATCAAGGAAATGCGGTTTATCGATCAGTGTACTACATGTTCACTGCCTTTGCCCATAGTGCCACCTCCCTGCACCGAAGAGCCCCAAACCGTGTTTTCCGAAGATGTTCGAGAGGATGGATTTCTCGCACACGAATCATCTTGCCGCCAGAGAGGATTTGCCGGGGAACGACAGAACGCAGCCCGGAAGTATGGTTCATTTCGCCTCCACAGGCTTTGGCTGGCGGCAGCGGCCTGGTTCGCGCCTTCCTTCGCCGTGGGCTCCTGGGGTAGCAAGAGGCCAAGGGAACATGTCAGACCGCTGGTGGAACGTGGTGCTGTAGGCCAAGCAGATAAACATTCCGAGTGCAAATCAGCCGTTGCGAGCCGAATGCTGCCCGCTTATGCAAAGGTCCACTATCGTGCGTGAACTGGACTCGTCTTGCTGCACTGCTTAGGATATCGGATGTACTCCACGACTTTCGCTGCACTGATCGCGACGACGCATCTCTCAGCTGGGCTGTTCTGCCTCTTCGTGTGCCTTGGCTCTGGTCCTTTTCGTGGAACAAGGACGTCTCAGGATTCTTTTGAGGGAGCCTCCTGTTTCTGTGTGCTGCCATCTGAGATGGCTTCGTGCGGTGACGCCTTCGCCGCCGCCTCTGCGAGGCAGAGGACTCAGCGTCACAGAAACTCCAGCAGAAGTCTCCTGAGCTCCGGTGTGGACTCGCTCAGTTTTTGAGCAGTACTGTAGGGTTCTTCTCGCTGTGTTTGAAGCCTTGCAGAGGCCAGTACCTGCCACGCCTTCTCCGTGGAGCTCCTGCCTCAAAGGGGTGACGAGGGCTTTTCGACCCACCGTCCATTGCTGTATACCTTGGAGCTCATGCATAGCGGCATAGCGCCCTGTAATTAGACAAATTCCTCCCCTCCCTGACTCATGCGACTGGTGCAACACAGCTGCCCTCTCCAATCCTTGAACGCCCAACGGGCTCATGCGTCAGTCAAGGTGGTGGGATCTTTCTGGGCCTTGATCCCGCAGACGAGTGAGACAAGCTCCATCTCTGCCAACGGCCACTCGGACCTTGTCGACGATGTTGCAGGGAAGTCTGTCCAGTCTTTTCGTCAGGTATGTGGGATGGTGGCCTACGGTTGGCATTCCAAAGCGTACTCAGTGTAAAAAACAATCGTTGAAGCCACCCACCCTGTTCGCTAGTGGATGCCTACCGTGCCTGCGCTGCTCCACAACCTACGACATTGCGTGTTGTGCTGGACTCAACATCCGTACTGTCGGATCGTAGGGTTGTATTAATTTCTAGCACGTTGTTCCGCGATATGGGTCGACTGCATCTTCTGAGCCCACAGCAGCCTGAATCGCACTCTCATCCTGACCAAGGAAGCGCCAGCCATTTAGATGACCCTGAAAGTATGGCTGGAGGCCGCGACCGGGAGGTTGAGTTCGAAAGGCCGTGTGTGAAGATTATACAACCAGCGGCACGTTGACACTTCAGTGACTGCGAGCGTTGTTTGTGGCCCAGATCCTCGTGTACAGAAGTTTGAGCTCTTTCGTTCAGTTTCTGTGATAGCAGCTGTGGTGCTGAGACCCGGAGGAGATGGTCGGAACGAGTATGCTTTTGCATGCGTTCTGCTCCTCGAAATGCAGAAATCCCTGTTGCACAAGCCTTAAGCCAAGGGACCACCCTGCGGTAGACATGCGGCACAAGCGCTACAGTCGCTACAGGCCGTATGGAATGTACAAGTACAAAGTTGCTGGCTTTGCGGCTAGGCCTTAGACCATGCAGGGGTTGTTCAGAGCCGCTCAGAAGCACCACCTCCGACATCCGGTTAGACCCGTCGCAGTCGGCGGAATCCTCAACCTCAATACCAGTGAGCCAGGATTTTGCACACCTCGTTCGCAGTAGCCTTACTGACTGTTGTCTCGCCGAACGTCAAGAAATGCAACCATTCCTACATCCAGAAGGTCTCTTAAAGCGCAAGAGCCGCCCCCGTCGATCTCCAAGGTTCCTCGTCTTTGCCGCACTGCCGATGCTCGTCTCTTTTCCCATGGCCACCGTCCCGAGTATCCTCGGGAAGCGCTTGCTCCCTGGCTGGCCCAGTCATATGCGGCATTCTGCTCAGGATGGCTCAGAGGCTCATGCTGCCGTGCCTAACAGCTTTGCAAAGGAGCCGGGCTGCAGCGGCCTGGACTTTCTTGGCGGCCGTCTCTGCTTACGTTCTGAAGGCGCGACTCGGGCCCAAGGAGAGCGATCATTCCACGCCGCTTCCAAGCTAAGCCAGAAGCGCCAGGGAAGTACCCAACTCGTCATGCAGATACTCTGCCGGGTGGCACCTGACACTTCGGAGCCCTGCGGAGGGAACAAACCGCCCTACTCAAATGCTTCAGTCTAAGCACAAAAGCATTCCCCTAGCTGCCCTAGCTGAGCAGGATGCTACTCAGCGCGGGCGCATCCACAGCGGAACAACGTTTCGTCACCTGGCCGAAGAGTCTGTCCGAAGCGCGGGCAAAACATCGAAAGCCGAAATCCTCCAAGCCGCTGAGCTCGAGTCCAGCAGGGTTCTCAATTTGGGATGGCAGAGAGGAAGCATGCCAGGATATCTCCGATATGGCCTGATTGGCTCATCTGGCCTGCACCTTCTCTTGGCATCCTGGCATGAAAGCAGGAAGGCTGTGTAAGTCATGAGGTTCAGATGTCGCAAGCATATCAGCTGGATCAGAACATGGACGGGCAGACAGACCAACACACAGGGAGACAGCCAGACCAGCAGGTTGTCACACAACCCCGTGCGGCACACATCACCACACATGCACGCATCTGCGTGTGCGAATGCACAGAGGCAGATGCAAGCAGGCTTGCAGACGTTCAGGAGCTTTGTCGACGTCTAGCTGTGCACTGAGGCTAGCGTCAGAATCCAAAAACTTTCGGGGAGCTCCTGAGGTGGCGCTGAAGCTGGCTGGCATCGACGGTGGCCATGCTGGTCTCATCAAGTTTGCTGGCAATTATTTTCAGGTTCTCTCGACCCTAGCCCTGATACCCAGATCGGTTCATGGAGGTGTTACTTGCTTTGCTGTGCTGATTCTTATGGTTCGTTGGAGGTCTCCTGGGCCGTGCACGACCCCAATGAAGAGCCCAAAATGTAGTCTTGGTTCGGGGGTGCAAACTGCCGCCTTTGCATGCAGTGCCACCACGGGAATTTGTTGAAGCGTCTTGCTCCCGTCAGTCGTAAGATTCGTAAGATATCCTGGCTTCACCTGCGGTGACTTAGTTGAAACACCTGATGCTACTGTAGCAGGCTCCCTTCCCGGATGCAAGGTTTGAAGTATGAATGGGTTATATTTCAGGATTTGCTTGCGCATGAATTGGGTCGCTGGCAGCCCAGGTTTTATCCAGGCGCCTTGTCGTGTCCGAAACTTGCAGCCGCCTCCCTTGTGATGCACGTCCTGGTCATCTTCGCTGCCTTGACGCCGCCTCCGAAGATCCCCAAGGGCACCAGCTCCTCGCCCGCGGCCGTGCCCACTGCAGGCGTCACTACTCCAACGCCTGTGCCATCAGCACCTGCCCCGGCGGCCCCTCCAGCACCGGCCCCACCGGCACCATCGGCCGCCGGACCCACCCTGGACCAGCGCGTTGTCTTCAAGGGCTCTCAGGGCACGGTCCGTTTCTTGGGAACCACGCAGTTCGCTCCTGGCGAATGGGTCGGAGTCGAGATGGACGATGATTCGGGGACCCATGATGGCAGCCTTTTCGGGGTCCGTCTCTTGCTTGCAAGGCCCAAGATTTTTGGGTTTAAATTCTGTACCCGGTATTCCCATGCAATTGACACTAAATCGTGGCGACAGGATCAGCATACCTGCAAGAAGTAGATGCAGTTGCAGTTGTGACACAGATTCCCTGACTCCATTTCCACTTGCAGGTCCTGCTTTCCTCCTTCGATTCTCGAGCGAGCATCATAAACATCAACCAAAATTGGGCCCGCTTGCGTTGGCGCAAGCACCCGAAGCCGGCATCAGGAGCATCAGCCGCAGCTGTTTCGTTGGGCCCGAAGCGAGCATCATGGGCATTAGCCGCGGGTGTTTCGGCACACGTTTGGGATTGGGCACCAAGCGAGCACCATGAGCATCGCGGCGTCGTGGCCTTTGGGCCGCGGGGCTTTATTTCAGGGCCGTTCAGTCGTGGCCGTGGTCGTCGTAGTCGCCATGGTCGCGGTCGTGACTGAGGTCGTCGTCGCTGCCACCGTATCCTAGTCGTGGTCCGTCGGGGTCGTTACTGTCGTGACTGTCGCCACTGCCGTCGTGGTCCAAGTCGTTCGTCGTGCTGGTAAGGCCGGACTCGACGTCATCGTCCTCGTTGCAGTCGTTTTAGCCATCATCGGTTTCATCATCGGCATCATAACAATCGTCATCACTGCCACCTGCCACAGAATCACTACCATCAGCATCGTCGTCGCTGGTTTTCGCATCAGATCTTCAGAAGCTGCCATGCATGCAGATTTCCGCACCTGAATGCTTGCATGAGCACATTAATATGGTGTGTCATGTTTTTCCATTGCAGGTTACTTCTCTTGCCCTCCGGGGCGAGGCATCTTCGCTCGTGCCTCACAGTTGGGATAGTGACGCAGTTTGGGACCCACTCAGGTGGTAAATGAAGCAGCAGTAAATGAAGTTCCATGAGTAGCTGTGAAGGAATATAGAACTTGGTCCAGTCAATTCAAACCACTTGAGGTTTTCTATTTTTCCAAGAGCTTTTGAAGGAAGCAGTTCTACGCAAACCCGAGAACTGTGTGCGCGTGTTCTTGGAGTTCTTCTCTGGAGCCATCTCGGCCTGTATCGTTTCCCATAAAAATTCGGGGGAGGGAGCAGGGACTGCTGGCAGGGCTGTGTCTTATCTTATCTCTACCAGACTCTACCACCCACAATTATTGTTACTACTCTTACTTGTAGCTCTGCAGAACCCATCGCTCCTCAGAGTCTCCACCGGACGACATCCGCCTGAGCCGGCAGACCCCGAGATTACTGTATGGCAATGCCCCTGATGCCCCCCTCCCGTGATGACTAGGGCATGGTTTCGCCTGCTTGCACACTCGGGCAGTTCCTCCGCGAGACAGCTGCAAAGCTTGTAGAGAATGTCCTGAACTTCTCAACTGCCACTTGTTGCTTCAGCACTGTAGAAGTTGTCTTCGGCAAAATGGGCATAAGTACACGTACTGTCTGGATGTTTGGCAATGGAGGTACGGGCAGTGCTACGGTAGCAGTTAACCACAAAGCCCCGAAAACAGCTGAGCTGTCCGGAGAAGCTGTGCCCGAGTTACGGAAATGGTCAAATGCTCTGAGTGCAGCACCTCATCAGGCATGTGACAGTAAGATCAAATCGTCGATCAGTATTGATGCAAAGCAGGGTCCGGACCCCTTGTTGGCGAATGGGTTCTGCACCAATGTTTGAGATACAGAGCTGCATGCAGGGTGCGTGAATATTTACCGGCATAAAAGGTTTGCGGTGGCTCCGGGATGCACGTGCCTCGCTGAGGTCGGGCAGGAAATTGTTGCATTCTGGGAGCCTGAAGACCCAACTCCAACCCCACGGCATCTTGAACGAAATTTCAGCCCTGTGCACCACAAGACACTCGCAATAGCCTCCGTGCACAAACGGCCTCGTGTAAGTGTTTGTGTCTACGTGTATATACATGTGTACATTTAGTGCAGCTATGTGAATGTGTGTGTGTGTGTATGTGTGTTTTAAACATACATACATATATGTATATATATGATATATATATATATATAGATTTGTATGTATATATATGTATATTTATACATATGTATAGTATATGTATGTGTAAGAGTATGTATATATATATATATATATATATATGTATACTATGGTATACTAATATTATACTAGCATCAATCTTTATGTCCATATATACAAACGCATGAACAAAGCCAGCTGCGCAGTCTCTCCCTCCAGCGCTCCAACCTGCTTGACTCACTCGCTAGCTCGCTCTCGCAATCACTATGTTAGCTTCTGCTGCTTCAAAGCTTCGAAGCATCTCGAAGCCGCAACCGCGAAGCCAAGTGCTACGCCCCGATTTCTCCAAGTGGCCCCAGCCTAACCAGCCGAAGAGTTGCCCTTGATTGCATGCCATGTTACATGCGCGACTCATTTCTCTAAATCTTGGGCTCCGGCCTTCCGTGCTGGACCGTTAACTAGCGGCACTAGCGCAGCTTAGAGCTCCTTCAAGATTGGGTGGCAGAGATTTGATGTGTCGTGTGCAAGCAATCCCTGCGAAGGTGGGCTGGCTATCAATCGCCTGCGCAGGCCTCAGTGGTCAGCGGCAGGTGAACGGATATGGTAGACGTGGACTCTGGCGTGATGGCATCGCACATAGGTTTCCCCACGCAGTGTCCTTGCTAGGCTCCTTTCGTGGCACTATCGGCATCGGCACCGCAGGCAGGAGGGTCCCTTGCACGCAGACGGAAGGAGTATCGTGGCCGGACCTTTGAGAATCTAGATGCTTGATCCTGAAAGACGCATGCTGTCAATCCGACCCTCATGTCTAGCAGAAAAGCCGGTTCTCTGAAATCCAGAAGAAGGTGTACCAGCTGATTTTGGGATATTCTGCATTGCGCATGTCATCTTACACCGGCGTCGATTCTAGTGAATGTTTGTGATCTGGTTCAAAATTCAAAAGCAACTATTGGATGGTGCCACGGACTATCGTTGAAGTTGCTTGCCCTGCTGGCCCAAAGTCTGAGACACAGCTCAAGCATAAGCCCACCACCCTGGAGGTGTTGGTTCCTCCACCGCAGCCGAAGCTTGGCAACACAAGTCCTTCGGATTTAGCCATTCGTCCGAGCGACTACATGGTGCAAGCAGCCGCGCTGAGCACGAATATCTGCCGAGAACAACATGGGATCGTGCATCAAGAAATTCCGCCAGAGCAAGAAAGAAGACATTCCTTGGACCAACGAAATGCGCGTGTCGCAGCTGTCAGGCTGCCTGCGGCTGCCCTCAGGGGACAAAACGGCCTGTTGCTTTCGAGCTAATCGCCCGCCCCAAATTGGCCTCAAATCAACAACGCCTCTCAAGGACGGCGGAGAGCCAGGCAGCTTCTTGGCTCATTCTGTAATTCCTTGCCAGTTGGAAATGTTGGAAGTGTGGGAACTTTGTCTCTCTCGCTCGCTCCCTCCCTCCCTCGCTCGCTCGCTCTCGCTCGCTCTCTCTCTCTCTCTCTCTCTCTCTCTCTCTCTCTCTCTCTCTCTCTCTCTCTCTCTCTCTCTCTCTCTCTCTCTCTCTCTCTCTCTCTCTCTCTCTCTCTCTCTCTATCTCTCTCTCTCTCTCTCTCTCTCTCTCTTTCTTTCTTGCGGGTCTCTAGGCTTACAGTAATCACCTGTATTATGCATCTGTTTTCCTGAAGCAGGAAAGTGACCGGCAACAGAGGAAAACACAACTTATTGTTTGACTCTGGTGACAATGGGTGAATAACCCGCTTTGGCATGCATGTCGTTTCACTGGATGAAGCTGCTCAAACGCTGCATGGAGAACCTTTCCTCTTGACCAAGAAACTTGTACTATACTGTACTGTTTTTTGCTCTACTGCTTGGTGTGTGTGGATGATTATTGGTGTTGGCATTCATTGTGGCTCATTCTCATATTCAAAGTCTTCCTGGTGGTAACTTGTAACAGTAATGGTAGTAGAATCGTCGCAGTTGTAGATGTAGCGATAGTTACTTTTACAGAGGCAGTATCTTTATGTAGAGTTACTATAGTTGCTCTTGTAGTTATAGTAGTGGTTGTACAATCATAGTTTGAGCTGTAAACATAGTCGTAGTCGTAGTTATGATATAGTGCAGAATACTATGCTATGCTATGCTAAGCTATGTTACGCCATGTTTCCATTCTTCCTTATTACATCGCATCATGCTCGTCAGTCGTCAGCTCTGTTGCAAGTGATGGGAATGCATAGGGGGCATGTCAGAAACTCTGCGCCCCGAAGAAACGGTATAATTGCAAGAATACAGCCTAAACTTACAAACTAGCCCAAGCCGTGGAAATTGCAGGGCTTGCAGTGTACCATGCAGGTGGAGAGGACGAGTACCCCGGAGGCCGCAAGGGCGCTTGATTAGCGTCAGTGCAGCAAAAGTCGATGTGCCAGACGAGAAGCATCCCGTTCCAAACTGCAGCCTAGGGCGCCGATCGCAGTAGCAGCATGTCCAGCAAGTCCGCACATAAACAGGCTTCTGCACCGGCCGCAAACACTGCGAGCTGGGCGGAGGCCCGGAATCCGCCAAATTCAGGGTGTTTGGGAGCGGTGGACTCTTTGCCGTGCAGTCTTTTGGCAGGTGATCTCCGGGCTGCGAAGCGAAGCCGGGGATGGCTACTTTGCCTTTCGCCACGTTTACGGATTTCTGCCTCCCAGATAGGCCCCGGACATTGCAAGCTTTACTTCCGCGTGCGATGTCGAGGGACAGGGTTTAAGCTGCTGAGACTCGCGGCGAAGCTCTCTGCCTTGACGTCAGAACGCAAGTTGTGAGAGGAGCGATTTCGCGGGAAACTGATGCATATTACCCGGCGAAACCCTGCCAGGTTTGCATCATTGGCGGTGCCGAAACGCCAGGCTTGCCGGCCCTGGGGTTGGGGGCGAGGGGGTTGTGACGTGTCAGGTCCAGAGTCAGATTTTGAGTTGGCTTTGGGGTTAAAGAGCTATGCGCCAAGCCTACTCATGTTCATCCGTTTTGTTCACTGTCTCCACTCCACTAGCTCTCGATGCGAGGGTTGCCCGAAGTTCCCCGAGCTGATATTCCGCACGTAAGAGCGAAGCCATCCGAAAGACATCAAGCACTCCAATGCAGGCGCCGGAACAATGAGCCTCTTGTCTTCCCTGGCTCAGGACACCTAGTGATGGGGTTCTGCAAACTGTTTCCCCGCACGTCATGTATCTGTGCTTGGGAAAGGGTCGAGCTGCGGTGGTGGTGCTGCAATCTGCAGCACGAAGCTCTTTGACATTGATTTGAACCAAGCGCTTGTTCGAACGTACGTCAGCGTTTAGGTGTCATAAGGAGTGCCTTCTTCTGGAAGCCGTCTGAGCGATGGCGACCCTCGACAAAAAGCTGGACGATTTTCACTTGCCCCTATCAGGAACTACATAGTCGTCTGCCACGAAGTGTGGTGCTTGCCTTAGTACAAGGCCAGCTAGTTATTTGGGCTGATGAGGGTCAGGTGGTCACGCGGAAGATTCTCAAATGCCAACTTCGGGACTCTCACGTCTCTGTGTGTGCCCCTGAGAGTGAACATTAACATGTCCACTCAACCCCATGAAATGCGGAAGAGGTCGTCAAATACCAGCCAGCACATGATGCAGCCATCCGAGGTGTTCGTGGTTGGTACCTCTCAGGGTGTCGCAGAGGCACAGAGCAGTGATGTGTGATCAGCATAGTATTCCAAAATCTTCGGGCGTATGCAAGCTTTCAATTTGGGCCTTCCTCTGCGAGAAGCTTCACTACTAGTGTCCCAAGTATTGCAGTTTACCCAGCGGAGCCCCGTTTCCATAGTCGTGGGTCAACCATGTCGTTCCTGGGGGAAGCTGTTGTCAATAGCGCCTTGGCGTAGAGATATCGGACGCAACGTTAGGCCTCAAGATGCCCCTTCTTCAAGGATTTCAGGTGCACGGACTGCGAACTGAAGGTCATGTTTGTTCTGACCCGAAGACCGGACAAGTAACGCCAGACTGAAAGACAAGCATGCCCACAACTATCGGTGACTCGAATCGCATGTGCTTGTTCTTCGACTGAATTGTGCACGTATGCTGGATAGACAGCTGCGCGTGTCAAGACCGCCGCGGTAGAGTCGTTCGTCCGTCTTTACGGCCGTCAGTGCAATCTCAGCTCCATCTGAGTTCTGAGGCCTTCTGCACCAGCACAGATGCCGAGCCAGATCGGGTTTGGAACATCACTGAAGGCCCTAGGGCCAGGGGCGCAACTTGCATGTGCGGCGGGGCCAGTGCCTGCAAGCACCGCCGCTCACCCTGTACTGAGAGTCATGAGAATCATGGTCGCTTGTTTCCATGGAAGAACTAGACCCATGGTGCCATGGTGTCCAAGTCAAGCCTCCAGCAAACTCTGATCACGCGACGGCTCCGGTGCTGAATTGCACGTGCCTGGTGCACTGCCAGGCTGGCTGCATGCGCATGGGCTGGCTCTGCACCCAGAAATGGAATTTCAGGTCTCCGTTGCTTTGGGTGTGGGACGGGGAAAGTAATTCACAAGTGGGCTCTCTTGAATGGCCCACAGCGCATGACAGCATACATATGCAGGTCCACTTGATCCATCGCCGGCGAAGTAGTCCACAAACAGTCCTGAAGCTCACAGGCATGAGTTCTGGTATGTTTTGGTTTGGTGTCTCTGCTTTTTGGGTGCTCTACTGTCGGCAAGCAGTTCAGTTGACTTGCTTTTGTCGTGCACTTTGTGTCAAGGCTCGTTCCAGTCTCGTTCCCTTCTTGTCTCCTTGCTGCTGGCCCCTCTCAATTTTTAAGTTACCTCCTTCTCTGTGTCTTGCCAGTTGATATGCACAGTACAGCTTGAGGCATGCGCTTTCAAGCTTCCAGGGATCTTGGGAAATGCGCGACTTGACACGGATCTCCATGCAAAGTCATCTGCGTTGCGATCATGATTCCGGTGAGCAGGTCATGTGAAGTTCGACTGTAGCTATCTGACTGATGCTGGCAAAAATATAGCTGCTTGAAGCTTGCAGAGACCAGTGCAGCGTGACAGCTGAAGGCACAAAGTATGATTGATCGCATCGCGATCTTGAAATCATTAACTCTACGATAGCTCGAAGCGACGGGGTGCCGGAATTTGCAAGGCTTGCAAGGGGCTTCAACTGTCCTCAGGCCGCTGGAGACGAGCGAGAGCTTCTTGCTCACATAGGCGCCCGGGCGGGCAGCTGAGGAAGAGGGCATACCGTATGAGTACGGTTGTGTAGATTCTAGATTTGGCCCGCATGTCCTGAAGCGCGAGGGTCATAGGCTGCTGCAACTTCGGCGCGAGCAAGCTGTCGCTTCGCTTTCATGTGCCTGCTTATCGCCCATGCCTGCTTTACGCTAAGCCCCCGCCCATCTGCTAAGAGGAGCATTAAAGGTCCTTCCGTGCTGCATTCCCACGTGCTGGATTGTGAGATGCATGTTGTTCGTGAGCATTGTGCAGCCGCGAGTCTTGAGCATGCCTGCGCAAGGACCCTGAGCCTTTAAACCCCTCAGCCCTTCAAGCAGTTACATGAGATCCATAACTGCCTTGTGGCGTTCCAGAAGACTTCAGACATGAGAACCGCAAGAGCACCTGGGACGCTTGGCCTCCGGTCCTATGCCGCAGGGCTACACGAGCAATGAAGCTTGGCAGAGCAGCGAAGGTTTTCGTTTGAGTGTACACTCGAGAACATGAGCTTATAAGCCCAGCTGCGTCGTGAGGGTGGCCAAATGAGCAAACGAGGAAGGCACAGCGCCTTCCGTGGACCTTTCTGCTCTCCGGAGCCTGCGCGATGCAGCGCCCGGGCATTTACCGTACTTGTTCTTTTGCAGTTTCTTTTGCAGTGGCCACAACGAGAAATCTGGCTATAGTGCTGCTTCAGCACTCCAGCACCGCATATGCGCTGCATGCAGACCCGACGTCGCGCAAAGGTGCGTGCGGGACCCGGGATTCGCTGGGATTTTGCAGCGGGCTGTGCCGAGCCTGGCCGGCGCTGGCACGAGACTGGGCTTCTTTCTGTGTTTAGACGGTCTTCGATCCTGTGGCCAGCATAAGAGGAGGCTTTGTGTGGGTGGACCAAGGAAAAGGCGCCGGAGACTGTGGCGGCTGCGCTTTGCCGAGACGCCACGCCGGCAGAGCTCGATGCGTGCCGGCAAGCCTCGCGCATTGACCTGGCACCTTGCAGCCATATGAGACGAGCACACACGGAGTGTACGCGCCTTTTCAGCGTGTCCAACGAGCCTGCACCAGGTGTCGCCGGTCCCGAGCCCACAGCAGCCAACGGCCCTGTGTATCGTCGGGCCCAGCGGTGCTGGGAAGTCCATGGTGTTACCCAAGGCCACAGGGCAAGAAGACAGAAGGATCCGGTTGAATTTCAGGGGCTGTCACTGCGTGCGCTGAGTGCAGGCGGCGAAGCTCTTCGGGATAGATTTGTCCGCCTTCGCCGAGGCTGCGGGGATCCTTGCGGGTCGTAGCCAATACGAGCTATTTCGGTGCCAGTTGCTCGTGCTGCTGGAGCGCTTGCAGGTCGACGGTGACATCATGCGGAGCTGCCACGATGCCTGGAAGAGTTGCGTCGTGGGAGATAAGCAGAATGGCTATCTGGATGCCTACGACATCTACATCACCAACAAAAAGACCGTTGTCTCGGGTCAAGCAGCGTAGTTCAATCTCACGGATGTGCCTACCATACCCGCCTTACTGCCATGCCATAGCCAGCCTGCTCTAAGCCCGACTATGAGGCCAATGCAGAGACATGCGTTTCACTTCTTCGCGTGCCAGTGCAGGAACAAGGGCCTCAAGGTCCAATTCTTGAGAGAGCTGGTCCAAGCTCGCAAAAACGTCATTTACCCGGACACGCATGTAAAGGAGGAGGACCTGGCTCTCATGAAGGACTTTTCGATGGCTTGGGGCATGAGCTTAGAGTTTCTGGCCGCGTGGCATGGCATGGCATGCTTCAGGTGAATCAAGCTGTGAAATTTCCGTGTCTTGAAGCGCCGTGTTGACATGTCCTCATGCGAGCGTAGTTTTTGTGTTAGTTCTGAACGCACCCTGTACGACAGACGTCTTGGGCTCAGACCAAAAAGTGTGCTCGTTTGTGTGGTTGGACACTCACTAATCCAGTTCCTGCTTCAAACTGGTAGCGGAGCTGTGAGGACAACCACTAGTGTTTCACCCCCGTTGAGCCTGTGGTCCGGGGTCCGTTGGGTAGTGTAGTGATAGTCGCGGCGCAAAGGCCCCTTCTATCCTCGAAGCCATGAGCGTGGCAGGTTTGCGTTACCAGCCCAATCTCTGGTCACAGAACCTGAGCCCTGCAGAAACCAAAAGCGGGTCGTACATATACGACGGTACGGCTGCTGGCTTCCATGATTGGTGCTTCCGGACACAGATCCGTGTGCTGCAGCATAAGGAGAAGCAGCGGCGCGAAGCTCTTAAGGACCTGCGTTTTGCCGAGTCGGCAAGGGCCAAGAGCGAGTTACCAAGGAAGTGGCGTGGCAGGGCAAGTCAGGGGACCAGCGCATCGCCCACAGATGGTGATGGAAGCAGCGGTATACCCGCCAGTCCGTCCAGCGCAAAACGGACTAAGCCCGCGTCCGAGGCAGAAGATGAGGATGCGGAGTCGCTACCGTCGCACCCCAGCCAAGTGGCGGGCGACGATGAGCAAGAGCCGGACACAGATCCGGCGGTGTACACCTTGCAAGACGTCAAGGACGAGTCGCTCGACATGAGCGAATGCGTTAGCAAGATCCTAGAGGGTCTCCGAGGAGATGCTTTTTGCATCGCTCGCGACGTCGGCCTGGAACGTCTGCTTCGCCATGACGGCGTCGACTACCTGATAGAAGAAATCAGGAGGCAAGCCTTCCCTCTTCAATCCGAAGAGGCGTCCGAACTTTTCCGTCAGGGACAGCTCCTGACGGGTCCACTTGCAAAGCAACCCGGCGAGCCTATGTTGTCTTACATAGCCCGCCGAAAGCGGTGGTGGTCGACCTTGCGTGAGCTGGATCCTGATATCCGCCTTTCTGAAGCAATGAGGGCTAATCTCCTTGTTGAGCTTTCAGGGTTGGAAAGGTCCGAGCAGCTAATGGTCAAGACCGCCGCCCGCGTACACAGCGTGGATGAGTACGCACGCGTCCTTGTTCAGCATCACTCAGTGGTGCACATGAAGGAACGTCTTCTTACCCAGAAGGACCCTAGTGGCCCAGGTAAGACCTGGAGACGTTTCGACGCTAAGCCCCAATACCCTAAGTTCGGCTATATGGGGTATGATGGTAGTGCCGCAGAGTATGGTTACCAGGAACAACAGGAATCCGCGGAAGGCTACGGTGACGGCTACGGCGAAGAAGCATACCAGGCCACAGCGTCTGGGGGAGATGATGCGGATGAATGGATTGATGATGAGGATCTAGCATTGCAACTCAACGCCTATACGGCAGTGGCATATGAAGCTGAGATTGACGATTTGGATGATTCCTATGCCGAGTCAGTTCAGCTTGCGTACGCGGCACAGACCGCCTTTGCCCAGGCGAAAGGAAAAGGAAAGGGGAAGAACAAGGGCAAGTCCCCCGGAAAATCCGGAGGGAAGGTCGTGCGTAGCAATTTGACCATTGCTGACCGTAAGGCCAAGTTAGCAGAGCTTAAGGCAAAGAGTAGGTGCCTGAAGTGCGGTGTGATCGGCCATTGGGCCGGAGATGCTGCCTGCAAGTTTAGCGGTAAGGGCAATGGCCCCAAGGGCACCACAACCCCAGCACAGTCTGGGGGAACTGCCAACGCAGCCGCAAAGTCGGCGACGCCGAAGCCTCAGGCGTATTTCGCCGCAGTGGAGGAGGATGACACAGAGTGTGTCCATCTGTCGAATGCGAGCGCTGGTAGGCTCGAGGGTTACCCAGCCAACCTTGAGCTGACTCCCTCAAAGACCAATACCGGCAAAGGCCGCGGCAATGAAACCCTCTTCTCACCACAGCTTCGGCGCACAGCCGCCGCTGGGATCATGCGTGACAGCCCGCCTGAGGGTTCCGATCGCGTTTTCTCCTTTGGTCAGCATAAGGGTCTGACTTATGAGCGTGTCTTGTATACGTTTCCTGGGTATGTTCTTTGGGGACGCACGCAGAAGTGCCCATCCATAAATTTGGCCGATTTCTTGGATTGGGTCACGGAATACTTTGATGTGCGTGATGATAACCCCATTAGCATCACGAGAAGGGATGTCCCTCTCAGCCAGGAACCCCCGCCTGAACCCTTCCAGCCCGAGGTTCGCCTCACCGCGTCAGCTGCTTCGTCCAGCGAAGGCCCCCGGAAATGCCGGGGAGGTTGCAAGGAGTTCAACAAGTCGGGGAGTAACGCATACATAGACATGCGGACCTGTAAGAAATGCGGCACCGTCACCAAGACGAAGAAAGAGAAGCCTGTCATAGATCAGGCCACATGCCCCCACACCTCCACCGAGAGGTCGGGTAGCAGTAGGAAGACTTCCCGCATTAAGTGCAAGCTTTGTGGGATGCTTCTAGATGAGCAGCCGCAGACCGAGCGAAAGGCTAGGGATGACGCAGCCACAGTGCTGCGGGAGTCCAACACCCTGGACTTCGATCTTCTGCGCAGCATAGTCGGCAGCACGGGGGATAGCCTCCCCGTAGAGGTAGTAGTTCCGGCTATTGCCCAGTTTCAAGAGACCATAGAGGGTCACTTCGTAACCGAGCCCGTGATATCCCGCGGTGACCTTCTCGCATACCTGCAAGAGGCCTTAGATGATCACTCTGCGCCATCGACCAACAACAGTTGGGAAGTGGCGTCGGCGAGATCGCGCTCCTCGAGGGCCTCCGCGACGAGGCACGCCTTCGTGGCTTTCACTGAGGGGGTCACAGATATCCATCCGGCTTTGGTTGATTTGCCCGTAGTAAATATCTACGAGGATAAGCACGTATACGCCGTGTTGGATGAGGGCTGTAACTCGACTGTTCACGGTAGCGATTGGATAGCAAACGCGGCGGGGAAACTTGCGAACTTCGGTTACAGCACGAGGTTTAAACCTGAGGGCAATCGTACCTTCAAGGGTCTTAGCGGTGCTACCGAAACCCTGGGTAGCAGGACCATACCTTTCTCTATAATGGGATTGGAGCAGGACTTGAGAGTTCCGGGCGTCCTTGATTCACATGAGATTAAGGGTACAGCCCCTCTCCTTTTGTCCCTTTACGCGCAGGCCCAGCTTGGTATAACCAAAGATCTTCGGTTTGGTGAGTGTGGTGTTCGACTTCCTTCTGAGGATAGCATCATTAGGATCAAGCTGTGTCGGACACATGACTCAGGGCTGTTATGCATAAACATAACAGAAGGCTTGACCCAGGTGAAACAACCCCGTCTCATAAAGAGCTTCCAAATTCCCTCGCCGCCAGTTCCTATATTTAGGTCTGCCGCCGCCGCCTTAGCTCACTCAGAGTCCGTGAGCGGATCACCCCGAGATGCAACAGCGGCAGATGACGCAGTGGCAACAAGTCGCAGTCACAGTACTGTAGATTCAGGCCATGGTCATAGCACTGTAGGCGTAGGCCACGGTCACAGCTTTACTACGACAGCTGAGAATCGCAACAACACCAAGCGACGCATAAGCGTAGCGTTTCCGAACCATTGCATGGTAGGCACGTCCGTAGGAGACACGGAGCCCGCCGCGATGGCTGCAGCAGAGGGGCAGCTGCCCAAGAAGGCGCCCCCGACGGCAAAGGCTGCACCGAAGGTTCTTGCAGCGCCGGACCCTGGCCACAGTGCCATGGCGAAGTCACCAGCGGTCGGCCACAGTGCCGCACCGGCAGGAGGCACCTTTTCCGCGCCCGCGCCTAAGGCGCCGCCTGGGAGTGGATTGCCCAAGAAGGCGCCTCCCACGGAGAAGGCCAGGCCTGGGGATAGCCCAGGAATCCCGCCAGCAGCTCGTGCCACAGTGCACCCGAAGGAGATTGCAAGAGGGCACCGCGAGCTGGCCGAGTTTGATGCGGTTGTGAAGAAGGACCCGCATGGCAGGCCCCTGGTTATAATGGCAGGTGGAGGACCCCACGGTCCGGAGCTCGACGCGCCTCTCCCAGCATCCGTGTATAATCCGGATTTGGCCTTGCAGCCGTATTATGCGGGGGACACAGCGAACCCGGACATCATTATTGATGTTTTTACCTGGGGCTATGAGCACCATGCCTGGCTGCAACGCGTCAGAGGGAAGTAGACAGCAGCCGAGCTCTTCGCACAGCACGAAGAGATGGAAACGCATGCGACCACGACGTATGCATCTGCCACCAGCTATATGCTGGTGATGTTGGACATGGTGTGGCTAAAGGACGATCGCAAAGACGATCTGACGCCTGCCGAAGCCCAGCAGCGCAACGATGAACAGCGCGACCGCACAAAGCATGTTGGGTCAAACCCCGATATAATTCGGGAGCACGCAGACCATCCCAATTTGATTGCCCACGTCAGGCACATCGTGGCGAACGTCCTCGACGCCAAGGATGCTGGGATTCGGTCCATAGCCGTGCATGTTGTTTGCAAGGCCAACAGACATAGATCTGTTGCGGCGGGTATCCTTACCCATGCAACGCTTTTGGAGCTTGTGCCAGATTGCTCCGTCAGCCTCACTCACATGAGTGCAGCGAACAGTTGGCCGTTCATGGGCAGCAAAGCGTGCAAAGGGCAGTGCCCCAAGTGTTTGCACCGCGCCCCTGGCATAGTCCAGGAGGTTGAGGAACTTACGAGGTTCTTCGTCGACGCCGTCCGCGCAGACGGACCGGAGGACAATGAGTGCATCCTTGTCGTGGAGCCGCAGTGTGCACGCCCTGATGATCAGTCTACATATGCTGAGCGGTTTCATGAACGCCTGCTTGCAGAGGGCCGCATACAGGCACCGGTGACGGGGGTAGGTCCCCTTGATAGGCCTCCCCTGGCAGGCGAAACCGCGTACCAGGCTGCAACCCGCATGGGGCTGGTCGGCAAGACACATACATCGTATGTGGCCAAGTTCGATCCCAACTCGCTCACTGCGGCGATGAATCGCGCACAGGGCACAGCCCCTGGAGGACGCTTGCCTTCGGTTACCTTTAGCTCGGGTCCTAACCCTGCTAGTTCTAGCGTAGGTGCGTCAGCCAAGGGCGGAGCGGCCCCCATAGGGGGACCGAAGGACCCACCGGCACCGCCGCCGGCAAAGTCCGGTGGGGCACAGGACCGCGCAGCGACGCCGACAGGGTCGTCGGCTCGGATTCGCAGGCTCGAGGCCGAGGTCCACGACCTCACCGATGCGAATCGCTGCCAAGAAAGCACTATAAGTGACTTGAGAGAGGCCCTCAGCAATGTGAAGCGGCAGCGCGATAATGCGTATGATCGGCTGCAGGACATGCGCGAGAGGGCAGAAGACGCGGAACGCCGGGCCGATAGGGCCGAGGTGGAGCTTAAGAGGCTCACACGCCGCTCCAGATCGCGTCGCAGGCGGAGGGATAGTTCCTCCTCGAGCAGGGGCCATCACCGTGACCGCACCCGAGAAAGGCGGCGAATGGACTCCAGACCTCGGGATAGGTCCGAGGCTCCGACACGCCAACGCACCTCCCGTTGGGGTCGCGTCCGCGACCCAGGCGACGACCGTGCGGATCGGGACACAGCTCCCGAGCGCGAGCGCATTCGTGCAGGCCAGGACACAGCTCCCGCGCGTGAGCGCACGAATCCTCGCCCCTCTGCACGGCCGGAGGTGGAGTATGAGCCCGACAAAGGCAAGGGCAAAGGCAAGGCTGCACCCCACAGTGTGTACGACGAGGTCGAGTACGACGATGGCACAGGTGCAGGTGACTGGGATCCACCGGGACCCAGGAGCAGCCTTGGAGGCAGCAGGCGCCCGCCTGAACCGCCCAAACCACCGCGCTTCCGAGGCAGTGCTGGTTACCATAGGTTCCCAGAGCGCGAGAATCCGCACCGCCCCATGACAGCAAAAGAGGCGATAGGCCGTCGGACGAGTGGAATGACGCGGAATGGGCAGAATTCCGTCGTCAGTTTCCGAAGCCCCCAGGGCAAGGCAAGCTCGTCGAAATCGACGAGAGGATCCTGGCCATCGACGTTGGTGCCATTGGACTCAGCCCCGACACAGGTTTCGGGTGGAACAGGCGCATCGTGTTCCAGGACTTTCCTGATGGTGTGCTGACCGCCCTATACGAGGTGATGTGCGAGAAGCAGGCGCCAGCGTGCTGGATCGGTCCATATGCACCGAGGCGCTTCTGGGCTGGTGACAAAAATCACCATGAGCTCAGCGAACGGCACAACATAAAGTGCACTGTGGTCACCCGCCACACAGGCCGTTCGTATAAGCCGACGGGCAAGCTACGGGACATAGATCCCATAGGATATTTGTTTTCCCATCTGGACCCCTCCGACGGCACCAGTTGGACGTATGAAGGCGCATGCTTTCCGCCGGGGTCAGACTCCGAGAAGTTGCCCACCGAAACCGGTGGAGCCGAGCAGGCCTGCCCGACGCAGGAGCCGACGGAAGACGGCGCATACGTCGCGCTTTGGGTCTTTCCCTTGGCGTTCGACGCGGCCACGGTGCCCCATCAGATCGAGGACACAGATGCCTTGAGTGCCGTGTATATCCCGGGCACAGACCCGCGGGCGTCGCGCATTGCCACCTCTGCCGGCCCGGGCACAGTCCCGGAGGGTGACGTTTCACCCATGGAGGAGGACGGAGCAGAGCGCGATGCAGCATACATGGCCGTCTGCAGTGGGGAGTGGGTAGGACAAGCCAGCCAGATTTCTTTTCCAAGCCCTGATCCTCCCGAAGACCTGCCCCACAGTAGCAGCGCAGCCTATGGGCCCTCAGCCGCTAGCTTAAAGAAGCTTAGCAAGGCCCAGTCCAAGTACCTCACCTCAAGCCTTACCGAAATGGTAGCGGGAGACGAAGTCTTAAAGGCAATCGTGTACAACGCTGCCATGCGAGAAGCTGATCACCTGATTAGATTGCATGAACCCTCGGCACAGGTCCTCGCGAGCGTGATCAACGAGAGGCAGAACGGGCCACCGGGCCTCGTGGTTGCCAGGTTTGAGACTTCCACAGAGGAGTTGTGTTTGGAGCTTGAGTGTGTAGCCGATACCCTCAACATTCCGATCATATTGGTTACCCCGAACGGCTATCCAATGCTTGAGGACACTGTTACCTTGAGGGGAGACATGCATATCTCAGGCATAGGCCCAGAGATTGGAAAGGCTTTGGACCTCTTCCAAGCATGGTCAGAGTCTTACGGGTATATACCCCGTAGCTATGTTGATACGGATAGTACTGACTTTTGGAACCTTTGTCGTACCATTTCTGAGGAGTACTATATCAACGCATTTAGCCGAACTTGCTTTGTCGGCGACGCCCAGGACACAGATCCTGAGGACATCAGCGAAGCAGAGCTGGTGCCCGACGCTGAGATGCCTCAGCGAGGTGTCCCTGATGGGATGGACGATGCCGGTGGCGCACTGACGCCCGAGGAGAGAGAACGCCTCATTTTGGAACAATTCCCGTTTCCCGGAACTCCGAACACAGAGGCAGAGCGCCGAGCGGCGTGGAGATCGTTACCGCAACGAGTCCGGGTAGCTATAAGGCGCCTGCACCGATCGTTTGGCCATCTGCCAAACGCAGTCCTAATACAGGTTCTGAAGCAGGCCCGGGCGAGCAAAGATTTCATCGCCGCTGCCGGACTTTACAAGTGTAAGGTCTGCCTGGACACAGCTCCAGTGCCCAGGCACCATCCTGTCGCAGGTGATAGCGTGTTTCCAAAGGAATTCAACCATACTATAGGAATGGATGCGCTAGAGGTCAAGGACTTCTTCGGAAATCGCTATACTGCTGTCAATATAGTTGACATGGGAACCAGTTTCCAGCAAGTTGTGCTCGTGAAATCTGGGGGTGGTAACCCAAGTGCCCGCCAGTGTGTGAAATGCCTGATTGACAGGTGGATCAGCTGGGCTGGACATCCCAAAGTCATAACCACTGACAGAGGGACGCACTTCAGGGGAGAATTTTCAGAGTATTTGGCACAGCATGGTATAATCCATAAGAACGCCCCTCTCGAGAGTCCGCAGACTATTGGAAAGGTCGAACGTCATGGTGGACTTGCTAAGGCCATCATTAGAAAAGTCGCGCAGGAGACTCAGCCCTCGAATATCGAGGAGATGGAGGCGGTCGTTACCGAGAGTGTCACTACTAAGAACGAGCTTAGTAGGCACCAAGGGTTTAGCCCAGCGCAACACGTGTTGGGAAAGCAGCCTCGAACACCGGGTTCCGTGCTAGATGAATCCGAAAGCCTTGGTACATTGTTCACCAAGTATGATGAGACGAGTGTATACTACATTCGGCACAGAGCACGGCAGGAAGCCAAAAAGGCCTTTGTGCATTTGGAGACTTCCCGCAAAGTGGCCAAAGCGTTACAGCGTAATGCAGCCCCTCTAGACACTGATTATAAGGTTGGTGATTTAGTTATCTACCGTCGGGACAACGTCCCTGGCAGCCCAGGTGTCGTGTGGTCCACGGTTAGCCGCGTCATAGGACGTGAGGCAGAGAATGCGTACTGGGTATTACACGAGAATATCCCTGTACTTGTGAACGCTAGGAAGATGCGCCCAGCTGATGAAATCGAAGTTGCAGCGCACCGCGTTTTGGCAGGTGAACCAGTGCTTCCGGAAGCCATCGTACATGGGCCGGAACAAAGGTTCCAGGATGAGCGCGTAGCGGATCCGGTCACAGCACCAGCGACGCCACGTCCAGTGGCCGCAGCTGCCCCGCTTACACCGGCAGTCGCGCACGATGTGCCTATGCCAGCACCATCGACGCCAGCGATGATGCCCGGCACACCGATGCCAGCGCCATCTACCCCTGCAAGGTTTCGCGCCAAAGATAAGACGGGCGAAACCGCCCGGTCGCGATCGCCAGTAGGAGGCCGTGATGACGCACTAGTTGCAGAAGAGCTTGATCAAGTAGAGATCATGGCAAAAGGCCTGATAGATGCTCAGGGTTTTTCTCCAGATGAGTGTCTGGCCCTCCTTCGCGCTTATGACCGCGACCGACGCGAGGCGTACACGCGCCCGCTCCTGGATGATGGAGATCCCGGGAGCATAGCCCTCGCGGTGGGAGTATATCGACACGGTGGTCTTGTTGGTGTCTCTGGACCAACGCGCGAGAGACCGTCGTTCGCCATGTACCTCAACCACTATCTCTTGCATCACAGTATGCAAGCCGGTCACCATCTTCCACAGTGGAGTAGCGTTCAGCTTACCAACAGAGGCGCAGAGGCCCATAGAGACCTAGCGAACACTCCTGGCTCGTATAACTACACTATAGGTGTGGGCGAGTATCGTGGAGGCGGCCTATGGGTGGAAGAAGCCACGGGTACAACTCCCGTGCGTGTTCAAAACACGACAATGTATGGCACCGTCCATGATACTAAGAACAAGGTTCTTAAGTTTCGCCCGAAGGACGTGCACATGGTCGCACCGTTTGTAGGAGAAAGATACAGTCTCTCCGCATACACGGTGAGTGACCTCGGTAAGTTGTCTAAAGATGACATACAGCTTTTGTCGGATCTAGGCTACCCCATATATAGGGATGCGCCCAATACCTTTGGCAGGAAAGGCGATGGGATATACACCATGGGTCACTCTGATCTCCCCATCGAGACGTTCCTAGAGCGCATCCACGAGTACGGGATTAAGGAAATCGTAGATTGCAGAAGCCACCCGTACAGTGTTCGGCATCCACAATACGATTGTGATGAGCTTTCCGCCACATGCTTTGCAAAAGGGGTTGTGTACAGTCACGCCCCCGAGTTAGGCAACAGGAATCGGGGCGGGATTGAAGCCAACATGCAAACAGACCAAGGGCTCTGTACGATCGCTAGAATAGTTAGCGAGGCTCGCGATGACTTTCACCGAATACTTCTGTTGTGTTCGGAGGCCAGTTGGCGGCGATGCCATCGGCGAAATATCGCCCAGCACATATGGCTCGAGCATTCGAAACTTGCGGAGCACATACGTGCTAACGGACTGCCAGAAGCCCATCCGTGTCAATACATTCCTGAGGAAGACGACGGACTGGCAGCAGCATCGCACACAGCTGCGATTGGCACGACAGTGCCGGCAGTTGAGCCCTCGGATAGTCGAGAGGCGGAATCCAAGGCCTTCGCTCTCACCCCTGATGGGGAAGACGCCTTCGGCTCTAATGTCGATGTTGGCTACATGGCCTCGCTCCTGGATTACCATAAGGCCCCTGTAGAAGTACAGCTGGGGCTGGATGCTGCCATGAAGACTGAATGGCAGAAGTACACTGAATTCAACGCAGTGGTCCCTTGCACAGACAAGGAGTTTAAGGAGCTTACAAAGGCTGGCCACGTGTGTATCCCCACCAAATGGGTTCTTACCGATAAGAATGAACACCTAAAGGGGACAGCAGCATACACTCCCAAGTGGAAAGCACGCTTGGTCGCATGTGGAAACTTCGAGCATATCTCGAATGAGGAGGATATCAGGGCAGACAGCCCCACAGCCGAGCCGGAAGGTATAGCCCTTCTGTGTTCATGGGCGGTTTCGTTGGCCCTGCGGCTCAAAGCAGCCGATATAACGAACGCATACTTCCAAGGGAAACCCCTTGAGCGCCTCCTCATTCTTCGGGTTCCCAAACACCCTAAGGGTGTGCCCGATGCAGAGATTCAGCGAGCCGGGTATATGATTGCCCGAGTACCCGTGTACGGCACCACCGACGCGGGTCGAAACCTTTACCTCCGTATAAAGGAGAGTTGCCGAGAATTTGGCTTAAATGCCTCGCAAATTCTGTCAGCCCTGTACTATATCACAGGAGAAGGTGGTCGTTTGTGCGCTTGCTTGTGCACCCACGTGGATGATTTCCTGTGGGCTGCTACCGCCGAAGGCGAGCCGGCTATCCAGAATCTGCTGGATAAGTTTAAGATCGGTCGCATAGAGACTGAGAAGTTCCGTTTCTGCGGACGCGAGTATGTGCAAAGCGCCGATGGGACCATCAGTATAAACTGTAGGGA
The DNA here is from genome assembly GCA_905221615.1 of Symbiodinium sp. CCMP2592. Taxonomy (NCBI): domain Eukaryota; class Dinophyceae; order Suessiales; family Symbiodiniaceae; genus Symbiodinium; species Symbiodinium sp. CCMP2592. The sequence continues at coordinate 546,326 of CAJNDT010004746.1, forward strand.
CAACACGCGTGCAATTCGCCCGATCGATATACATAAATCTGAAAAGGGCACGACTCCAGTCTCGAATGGCCAGCGCACAGCGCTGAGATCCGTCATAGGATCGCTGGCTTGGGTGGCCCGTGCCACGAGACCTGATCTTGCCTATAGGGTGAATGCCCTGCAGCAGCGTGTTACGACAGCCACGGTGGATACGCTCCGTGAAGCAAACCGCGTAGTAGCACTGGCGTTAGGAGATGCGGATAGGCCGATCACGTACAGCGCTAAGTTACCCTGGAATACAGGGGAGCTGGCGGTCGTCACGTTTTGCGACGCCTCCTTTGCAGGAGAGGCGAACCATAAGTCGCAGAGAGGCCGTTTCCACTATCTCACTTCCGCACAGTCGGCGGTGGACAAGAACGCGCCAACGCATGAGATGCACCTCATTTCGTTCTCCTCGTCCACCATGAAACGGGTTTGTCGCGCCACACTGCAGTGTGAGGCTTACTCGTTGCAACATGCCATAGAGCATGGAGACCGCATTCGAGCAGCAGTACTCGAAGTACTCGGCAAACTGCCCCGGTCACAGAACTGGGAAGAAGTCGCCAAGAGATCGATGTTCCACCTGCAGTATACGGACTGCAGGTCCCTTTCGGATCACTTGACAGCGTCGATTCCAAAGTCCTGCGAGGATAAACGCCTTGCCATTGAGATGTCTGGACTCCGCCAAGGACTTTGGGAAGAGGACGAGCTAACGCACGTCCTATACCATCCCTGTGGCGATGAGTTGAGATGGATACCGACGCATTTACAACTTGCGGATTGTCTCACTAAGAGTATGAAACCGCTTTTGATCAATCACAGCATTGATCGCAATCTCGTTCAGGTGCTCGATGTGCCCGCGCAAGCCGCACAGAATACCGAGAGTACCGAAAGCACTCCGCTTCGCGATTGAAGAACTCAGCCTAGAGCCTTGAGTCGCCGCACTCGGCTCGGTTGACTGCGCAAGCTCCCGGTATAATCCGGTGAAGTAGGTTTGGTCCAAAGCGATCAAATTCGAGCATGATTCGGACGTCACACTACAGATAAGACGGGTGTGAAATTTCCCTGTCTTGAAGCGCCGTGTTGACATGTCTTCATGCGAGCGTAGTTTTTGTGTTAGTTCTGAACACACCCTGTACGACAGACGTCTTGGGCTCAGACCAAAAAGTGTGCTCGTTTGTGTGGTTGGACACTCACTAATCCAGTTCCTGCTTCAAACAAGCTAAGAGGTAGCTGCTTTAAGAGACCATCGACCTTCGCGAGGGGTAGGCTTGATGTGCGCGTCATCCCTCGGTTCCCTCTTCAGCTATATACTCATATACAGGATTATACGGGCAAATGCTGACCTGAATCGACTGCCCTACCGACACAATAATTACCAGTCTGCAGGCTTCGGCCTTCCTCGTTTAACTTACAGAAACCCCAACGACCGCCGAGGCAGTAAGCTACAGGCCCAGGAACAGTAGCCAAACAGGAGCAAGGTTACAAGGTCTGCACTCTGGCGCTCCTCGTCTCGTGTGCCGAGTCGGACTGCCGGCAAAGGAAGCTCGGGTCTGACAGGAAGTCTTTTGAATGACACCTCACAGCTTTTGAGAAACAAGACAGGACCGCCCTGCGCTGCGGATGTTTGTGGCGATGTGTTGCTGTAAGGAATCGTGCAGAATCCAACGGACGGTGGTCGAGCACCCCTGAGAAGTGGCTGGCCAGAAATCACTGTGAAGTCTGTCCATCGCATCGCAGTCCTGATGGATTTGATTCTTTGAGGTTTCAGGCCTAAGGCCAACTTCATCTTCCAAGGATGAGCCCGAAAAGCGGAGTTAGCCGACTTGTACTCAAATTTCGGTGAAACTGCAACCAACAGTTGGGACGGCTTCTGCAAGTGCCTGGTTGTATAGTTGGGCGTGCCCCGGGCAGATTGCACTGACACTGTATCACTCCAGCAACGTACGACAATGCGCACTTCTGCTGATCATCAACCCTGGCCCAAGCCACTCAGGAAGTGGCTGGTAACAATGCACGATGCGCCTCGGACAGCAAATTGGCCCGTGGGGGTTGATGCTTCGGCAAATTCAGAGCTCCTGAACATCCTGAGTCTCTGCAACAGCATTCTCTAGCCGTAGCTGCTAGCTAAACTGCAGGTCCTGAAGATGTGCGAAGTGGGGAACTCGGACCAAGCTCTCGCCTATGACAGCACGGATGTCCTGAACCCGACCCTGGCGCACCGGTCTTTGAGAGACACACCACGTCGGACGAGTCGGATTTCTTGATTCTTGAGTTGTTGTTTGCCTTGGAAGATCGATGTTCGAGAGTGACACTCGCGTGTCGTCGTCCGGTTCCTTCGGCCCCCGGTTTGAAGAGCCTCAGAAGATACTCGTCAAATGCGAGCTGACCCGGAGGTGTACGCCCGAGGCGTTCCCGGTGTGGAGGCCCTGGACCAGCTAGAGGCGGCTTTCGAAAAGCTGAAGGCGCAGTCAGGGCGCTCTGTTTTGTCTTCAAATAGCGTTGATTGAATCGTTTTTCAGCATCGGAATGTTCAGAGTCGGCAGGATAGGCATGCATCGTGTAACGTGTGCGTCGAGAAGACATGAAGACCGTCCAGATAAGCACGATGGTCACCCGAACAGGACCCAGAACACATCCGATGATTGTAAAGACGTCAGACGCTGTCGAAGTCTGTTTGTGGTTTGGAGGCTGACAACTGCTGGAAGGCGGCACGTGCAGACGGCCATGCCTGGTGCGAGTGCTTGAGCCCCTGGGCCTTTTACATTACAGATGTGCACGCCCCCTAAACTCAGCCACGACCGAGCTATTCTAGTGCCCATCCTGATTCCCCCGCGGATACAGCTTCAGGCCTGGTGGGAGTCTACAAGCGTGCCGATGGCGAAGATGTGCGAATTACGGTCTCCGACCCGTGCAATGAGGCCTGATACGAATCAGATGTGACAGGAAAACAGAGTAAAGGCAAAGGATGACCGTCAGCCGGACCGAGTACAGCTTAGCAGCCCTTCTTTTCTTTAGATCATGCAGAGTTTTCAGTTGACCAGAGGGCGAAAGGAGAAGTGTGGATATGCCAGGTTTCAAGCGTAGAAATCCAGCCGCCAGTGGACGGCTTCAGCTGCCTCTTTTCAGTGAAGAGCTGCGCGCTGCACTTGCCGGGCCACATGTCGTTCTTTGAAAGGAGGTCTTGGCTTCGGGGGTTCAGGGGCTGGGGCTTGGCATATCTTGGCATGCGGACTAGGGCCCACAAGGCTGGGGCCGGTGTGACGCATAGCCGGTAGGAGGCTTTTCTTTAGCGAACCAGCAGGTTGCACATTGCCCATCAAGTCCTCTCAAAGCCCAGGTGAAAAGGGCAAGTTGGGCCCTGAGGTGGCCCGTTTTGAAGTGGTGTCCCAAACGCTAAGGCGGGGGAGCTGGGGTTGGGTCTCTGGGTCCTGTTGTTAGACTTCGGATTGGCATCGGCGGCCTGGAGACGGAGTCCGTTTGTGACGGTTTGTGCTCACAGCGCCTGCGTCATAGCGTGCTGCAAGAAAGACACAAGCAAAAAGTTCCAGACTAATCTAAATCTCGAGCCCAGATTGCCGGGTCGTCAGGAGGTTGTCGTCAGCGGTGCTGAAACTTTGAAACAGCCTTCCCTTGATCTCTGAGAGGTGGACTCCCAGCTCTCCCTTCGGCGACAACCTTTGGGTGCCTCGCTTGCACTTCCGGAGGGCCTAAGCCTACATTGCTGCATCAAACTCAATCTCGGTGCTTTTCAATTGCCAAGCTTTGGCACCAGCTGTGCTTCGCCCCTCTTTTTTGTCTCTCTCTCTCTCTCTCTCTGTCTCTCCCTCTCTGTCTCGCTCTCATAGCAACTTGGCAACACCGGTGCTCGAAGGATATGGTGACGATGCCATCTACGTGTGTCGAGCAGCATAAATAAATGAGTGTCGTGGACTGAACAGCAGGCTCTCGTCCTCGAGTAGTTCCACGGCGGCGGATCCTGTACCGTAGTCGACGCAGTCAGTCCCATCTCTGTTTGCGATGAAGCCAAACTTTCCCTTGCGCGAGACTGCAACTCTAGAGCGATCGGTACTGGTGTCTTTGCCGAGCAGCCTGCTCTGTGAGTTTGATTTGGCGGCACAGCAAGCGCGTTTGAGAGTATACAGCATGAGGTCGGCTGATGTGCCAACAGCTGGCAAGTCGGACTTATCCGACTCATCCACTGTAGGGGAAGCGATATCGTCGAACTTCCCCCCAAGCTGTCTTTTATGGTTAAAGTCTAACAACAAGATGTTTTTGAAGTGAACACAATGCGTGGCATAACTGTCACGGATTTGAAGTATTAAAGTTAAACAACAAGATGCTAAGTTAAGGAACACAAAGTGTTCCCGCGCTAAATTATGAAAAGGAGCTCTAATATTTGTTACATTGATATAATATAGAACAGGGACAGGCTGTCGGAGAGCCTCCCCCGTCAGGTGCTGAAGGCAAAGCTGCCGGGCTCCATCTCCAGGGCTGTCCGAGAGGCCGAGAGGATTCTTGCAAGGGCCTGGAGTTTTTGCCGAGGTGCTTCCAGATTTCAGGATATGCAGTCTATCGCGTAGGGTCGCGATCTTTCGACCTTCTCTATCAGCAAGCATTCGCCAAGACCTTCAATCTGCACCAGCTCACTTGTACGCATGGCCTACTTCACCAGCAAAGGATATGTATGGGACATTCCCAAGCCAGTGACGACCTAAAGGTATGGAGCCCCAGTCTCGAGCCAGTTCACATGTCACTGTCGCAAGGATGCGGAGCTGATGGCCGCCCTGGATGGTAGCCTAGATTTCTGTGGCCTGACTGCAGTGAACAATGTTGTTTGCACGGAGGTTTGGCCTAATGCAAGGGACGGGGCACATTGTGGTGTCGGGGAAGGAAGCATTTGGATCGTGCTTGCATTGCTTTTCTTTTTGCGTCCCCATCGTGGCTGGTGCCCAGCTCCATTCGCACATTCAGCTCGCTCAGCATTTCAATCCTTGTTGCTTGCAGCGCTCCGTCTTCAGCCCCGTTTGTGCCAGCCGTTTTTTGTTAAACCAATTGAATGCACATGACATAGACACGCCTTGCATCCGTATACTGTCTGCAGTACCTCTTCTCCCCTTCTTGCTGCTTCAGTTGCAGCAGGCATTGACTACCCGGCATCGCTTCTTCTCCCTCTGCTCATTATTTCTCTTCGAGTTGCTCCAGTCGTTATCGCATTCTGTGTTTTGTTCACACTTATCTGGTTGGGTGCTTTACCAGCCAAGTCATGTCAAGAAGTTAGACAGTTGGGTTTAGGTGGGTGTCCTGAATATGAGTTCTCGATTTAGAGTAAAGTTTGGAGGACATGTTCGGGTTGTCTATGACGGGCTCGATGTGGGATGGATTTCGGGCGTGTTGCCAACGCGCAGAGTGCAAGTGCGACTGGGGTGTAAAAGCTGAGGAAGCGGACGGAAAACATGAACTGAGGTCGGCAGCCATTCCGAAAGCTAACAGAGATGGAGTGGACCGAGGCTATGGAGGTGCTTGGGAATCTCGGCAGTTCACACCTCTACACCGTGCGGCTGAAAGCACCGAGAGGACAGCATGTTTCGGCAACTGGAGCGAGCGCTGCGCAGGCCTGCGGCGTCACGGGGCCAAAGGCTGCCCCACCGCAGGCTATCCCAAAGGCTGGGCGAGGGCTTTCGAAGAGGTCGCAGGGTTTCGGGCTCAAAGTATTTCCTTCCACAAATCTGTAATCAGTGCTGGCTGGAAGGGAATCTAGCTACCTAAGTTTGGGCTTAGTGGGTGAGGCCAGTCGTCTCGCACTTCTGGGCATGAGAACGGAGAGCGCTGCTAAGAGAAGTGCCACATCAAAGACGCAGACAAACGCAGCAGGCTCAGCAGAGCAGCTCCAGAATCTGTAATCTTCGAGAACAACGGGTGTTATCCGCTGAATCCCACAAGGCCTTGATCGTCATGGCACCCTCGGCAGGAGGGATCCTTGGCTTTGCAAAAAAGAGAAGCTGAGCTTCAGAGGTGGCTTCCAGTCATCCTTTTGGAAGTGTAGGAGAAACGGGGTCAATGTTTGCAAGGGAGGCCCACGGTGTGTCATCGTAGTCGGAGTCGATGGGAAGTTCAGTTTAGCCTGCAGACTTGGCTGGGTTTCAGCTCGAGCTGTCATTACTGTCGAGGCTGCACATCCTAGGCTTTGCAAGCACTGATGCCTCGCACATACTTCAACGGAGTGCTGGGTAAGGAAGCCTGGAGCATTACTGATTCCATTTTCTGGACTCCGGCGAGGAAGACGACCGTCGTGTCCAAGTTTGCCAGCAGCTACGGAGTCTACGACGCACTGGAGTTTTTGGGCTTGATGTCTGTACTTAATGACTCTGCACGTCCGATGCTTTTCAACGCATCTATTGTGCACGAGTTGATCTCCGGGTTTGTGCATGGACACACCAGCAACTACACGTGCTCCATAGAGTCCAAAGAGCTTCGTTCATAGCTTTTGGGTCACCATAGAGTAATCATCAAAGCCTTCTTGAAGATAAATGCCAAAGCTTGGCTTTGGACCCTTATCTTTAAGCTTGTTTTTTTGGGGGGGCATGGGAACTCATCCCTGCTCAGGCCTCGCTCCAGACGCTGCAGTTCATGCGGATGGCGCGATCTTCAGGGACTACCACGCACAGCAGCTGTGCGGGATGGGATGATGCTTCGAGTCCAGCTGAAACTGCTTCGCGCGGTCCCTTCCTTTGCACGGTTTCGCATTGGTCTCCACGTTGGGATTGGCCCTGTTTGTCTGGATGCTTCTGGATTTGCTGCGATGCCCTTAGCTTCCGTAAGTCTCTGGTGGCTCGCTCCGTCAGGCTGATTCTGGATGTGCCGTGATGCCCTTTGCTTCGGTAAGCGTCCGGGGAAGGGCCCCATCCAGTGTCAAGCATGACAAGACTCCTCCAAAAAGCACTTAGGTACAGGTGGCTTTGCGAAAACGGCACGACAAACAGTGCGCTGTGGCCCCTGAGCAGCAGAGCTCCCTTCGATCGAGCGAGCAGAGCTCCAGGCTCTTGGCTCCAGGGTCGGGCAACATCGACTGGGTCATGACACGAGGCTTCGTCACATCACAAAATCACCTTCACCGCCTCCACGACTCCGCGACTGCACGACCACCACCGGCCTCAGATTCCAACTGAGGTTCAACGCATGGCCAGCTGCAAAGGCTGTGGTGCAGGCAGCCAAGAAAGAGGTCGGGTTTCTCTAGAGCTTGTTCGCCAGGGGAGATCTTGAGGGCTTTTGAAAAAGTTCTTGACTGTTCCAGTTTTGGGTGTCAGGCGGATCCAATCATATTGACATGTTCGATTGTGCAGATGTCAGAGATTGCCTTGAACTGTGTTCCAGCACATCGAGTTTCCGTTCGGGCTATCGGCAATCGAATGAAATTTCGCCTTGCTAACAAAAGCACAGCTCTGATTTTATGACGAGATCCATGGTCAATCACCAGCATTTCTACGTAGTTGTCGAATTTGTGTGGGGGGTCTTCTTGGTGGGGCATCCTGTCGCGTCCCATCTCAAGCGACGGTCGCATGTGGAGCCTCATCCCAGAGGTGCTGAGGAAGGCTTTCGACATGAAGCAGCGACTCGCCCAAAGATTTGCAGTCTCGGTAGTTCTACAGTCTACAGATTTTGTTTGTGGTTTGATGGATTAGGCTTTGATGTTCAAACGCGTGCGTAGGGATTCATAGGGTAGAGCTTGACGAACGAGGAGTTTCGGCCAGTTTGTCCAGAGCTGCTTTCGGGATGCACGATGTGGCGGACACGTACAGAGCCTACGCTACACGGCTGGGCTTCACGATTATACTGTTGCATCGGGGGCTCGCTTGCAAGCTGCCGACGACCGTCTCAGTAGCACAAATCGTCGTGAAGGAAAAAGTGCAATGAGGGGTGGACATCAAAATGGCTAAATCAAGAGTAAGCAGTAATGGCTACAAGAGCAGACGGCACTGAAGCAGACATACAGACCGGATGTCAGCAAGGAGAGAAACGCCGAGCCACAGCCTCGGAAAGAACGAAACAAGAAGAGAGAGCGAGTTGGCCAACAATAGGGTGGCTCGCAGCTGCACGCTGGTGGCCGAGCACCCCGAGTGCTCGCCGGCGGACACGCAACGGTTACAAAAAAGAACGGAACCTCCATTCCACTTTTGTACTCTCCACTCCTGTCTACTCCTCTCCTCTGCTCTCCTCTCGTTTGCTCTCCTCACCTGTCCATTCCTCTCCCCTCCACTCCTCCCCACTCCTCTCCTATCCGCTCCGTTTAGGAGGCAGCCGGTCGGTGGCCAGTTTCTCTTGATTGTGGAAAGCCATTGACCTTTTCCCAGCAAGCCTGCTAACCGGCTGAGTGCCCGGGATTAGCATTCAAGAAACATCGACTCGGACATGACTGTGGGCAGAAATATAACTATGACTATGACTGATGCCTTGACGTTACTTACCACTTGCGCCGATTCTCTTTACTTCGTATATGTCTGTCGTCATCCACGCCTTTTTAGCTGACAGTGCACTTTAACAGTTTGATGGAGGTTTAGGACCTCCCTAAGCACCGACACCTCGCAAGCATGCACAAGGGCGAGTAGCAGTGTGACTGACGTGCAGGATGCTACCCCCCTGCCCCGTGACAGGCACCTCTCAGTGGTGATCGGTGAAGGGTAACCAAAACGGTGGGGCTGGGGATCGGTGGCGCCAGCATCGCGACCTTCTCTTCGTGTCTTCGCTGGGCTTACCAAGGATTCAGTAAGCTTCAGTGTGAGAATGTCTGGGGCCACACAAGACCGCGCAAGGGCGAAGCGGAAGAGGAATGTCGAGTTGAGGGTTGCAACCACGATCAGGCACAGCCTCATGTGACTATGACAATGACGTACTATTTTGCGGATTCATGTTGTTTGATCCGTGGCTTGCCTGATGTTGATCCATGTGCTTTCTTGTGTTGATCCTTGTGTGCTGTTTTGATCCGTCATCCATGTAGCGATGGGAGACAAAAGTCATGAAGCTTTGGTCACCGGCTGCGTGTCGAAAAGCTTTGTTGCACGCTCATGATCCCCTTCTTTTGAAGCTCTGATCGGAAGCTGCCTTCAGATGCACCCTGAGATTGCGCATGCCTCGGCTCCTACAAGACAAGTGCATGAGTCTCAACAGAGAACGAGACATCAAGATTCCACCAGCCCCGATCAAGGAACATATTGGTCTCTGACACTGGCGCAGAATTGGACTCGCTGCAGGCGCCCAGCGCCCGCGATCGAAGTCGTCCGTTCGAAGACATAGTGGCCCAGTGGCTTCACTTCATGCAACACCGCATGACATGTGCTGCTACAGGCGTACAAGCTACCTCGCAGATCCTTATGGTTGCCGCCCTTGCACCGATGCCAAGTTAGTCTCTGCAGCTCCACATTCGGACACGATGTCTAGAAGTCAAACATGCGAATGGCCAAGCTATGAGTGCTGGATGTTCAGCTTCTCCCCGTCCGGACGAATTACGTCAGCAGCATGTCCTTCTTGATGCAGGGGTTGGTGACAAAGCTGAAAGACGCAAGCTACGAAGTCTGCTTACTGGGCATCTACGCGGATCCCCAGGCCGCATGCCTGCAACTTCTGTTTTAAAGTGAACGCTCTGCTCCGGAGGGGGTGGAACGCCTTTCGTCGCTTTTACGGAGGCACCCCAGCAGATAGATTTTTGTTGTGACCGGTTGCCAAAAACCGGTTACGCTGACGGTTCAGATGGAGATTGTTGCCAGCCGAGAAGAGCAGATAGTTTTTTCCCAAAACAGCTGTTTTTCTCCAGGCACGGCGAGGAAGGCATTTTCGCAGTTTTTGTCCGACGCGGGATTCCTCGTAAATTACAGCAGGTGGGTCACTGTTTGCCTCCTACAGCTTCCACGAAAACCGGCAGACAAGGCGGGGAAACACATTGGTCATTGGACGCGTCGTTCCATACCATTTACGGCAAATGCTGCGCATGTCGAAACGCCGAGGCAAGACGGGAAAGCATGTTGCCGATCACGGCACACACGACAGCATGAAGTGTCACTAGATACCGGAATCTACGCAAGATTCACGCCAAAAACGTATATCGGCATTGCACGAAAATGTTTCTATCTGCACCGTGTCGTAAACATCAAAAAACTCTATCTGCACCGCACGGCCAAAGTTCCGCCCACAGTTGCCAAATTCCTCAAATCCAAAAAGAACTCAAGAACTAACTGCTGGGGCACCGCCGTAATCCTTTCGTCGGAAATCTGCAATGCGATGTCTAAAGCCTGCCAGTCCTCCTGAAAGGCCTGACTGAAGCATGGCTTCATGTTTGGAGGTTCTGATGTTGGGCTTCGGCGGTGTCGGATGTGATGTCACTGGACTCGGAAGGCCATACTGACCCGTGGCATTGCCCGAGAGATCAAAGAAGGAAAGCGCTACAACAGGAGCTCAGCTTGCGGGCCGAAGACCAATGCTTCATGCGCTGCCTGGGTGCTTTCGGAGAGCTGTGAATGAATACCTTTTCGGTCCGAACAAGCGGGGTCTACCACGCAGGGCTGCGGCTCCAGGGTCTAGATCCAGGGTCTCTGTCGGGGCCTTGTGGATCTGCGGCGCAGGAGCATTGAAAAGCTGCGTGCCACCTTCGACAACTTCAGTGCCGCCATCTCCATGGTGGACGGCGCTTTCAAGAGCCTTTGCTGCCATCCCACGCTCCTAGCTTGTCAGCTGCAGCAAGCGTGTTGGCAATACCCCCCGTCTGTGGCTCCAAGTCCTTCTTCGTAACGTTTTCATCACCCAAGGATTGTTCACAACCCCCAGGGCGGTGAGCCCTCTGCGACCTTCGAGGGCCAAGGCGGCGCGCTGCCGCCGGCGCTGGCGGAAGGGCTTGAGGCTTGAGATCGCGGGTGCCCGTTCCTCTCTGCCATGCTGTGTCTGTTTACCCGTCCTGTCCTTGCAGACTGACTCTCTCTCTCTCTCTCTCTCGCAGGGCTTGCAGGGCTTGCAGGAACAGTGACGCAAGCGGAGCAGTTGCCCAGAGACTCTGTGTCAAATCTTGGGGCATCTCGTGTGCTTGCATACAGAGCCACGTCGTACATTTTGTTTTCAGGCCCAGCTTTCAGGGGGTGGCGTTTGGAACGAGAAGTTTTTCAGACACTTGTTTTCTTGAACCACATGAAACTTTCCAACACAACGTCCAGAAGCTGCAAGGGCAGGGACTCTAGCCGGAAGCCAGTCCTAGTAGTAGTAGTAGTAGTAGTAGTAGTCGTCGTCGTCGTCGTCGTCGTAGTCGTAGTGGTCGTAGTCGTAGTCGTAGTCGTAGTAGTCGGTAGTAGTGGTGCTACTACTGGTACTGCTAATATATGTCATTACGACTATACTACGGGTGCCGTTTGACGAAGGTTCGGGATGTGGGGCGGAGTTCGGCGAAGCTTGTCGGAGTGCTGCTGGCTGTTCCGCTATAGCACTGCCCCTGTCTAAACCAAACCTTAAACTTCTAAGCCCCGAAGCTCCATATCCCTAAACCCATGAATCCGGCAGCTGCACTTCATAACTCTTAGACCCGAAACCATGCCAGCTGGTGCTGGAGCTCGCGAGGAATCGGAGTGAGCAGCACTGCACAAGTGCTGAGGGGGTTTCATGTGCGGGATGGGGGGAGGGGGTTGTGGGGTGAAGTAGCAGCTCTGCACGAGTGCTGAGGGGGGTTTCAGGTGAGGGATGGGGGAGATGGGGTTTGTGGGGTGAGGTGGCTGCACTGCACAAGTGCTGAGGGGGGGTTGGGTAAATGGTGAGGTGAGGGGGAGGTGTGCTCAATTATTCAATCGGCTTCTCATGCAAGCGGCCGATGCGGTTTGTTCTTACTGGATGCCGGCCGAGGGTCGTTATCAGGACAATGCAAGAGCTTCTTGAAAGTAACGCGTGCACTGCTCTGGTTGGTCCCCACTCGGGTTAATGCTGGCACCCGCTTAGTTCAAAAGCCTGAGCTTCCATCGCGGTTCTCCCTGTCGCAGGCTTTGGTGCGATCGATTTAAGCTTGTGCTGTGTGCACGGGCACAGCAACAGCGTGCCGAGCTGCATGAAAATGGTGCGACAAGTTTCAGTGGCCGCAGCGGTTTGGAATTTATGGCTGAGTTTGAGATATACGGACAAGGGATAGCTCGGATAGACACCAGGTCCCATTTTCGGCCGCTTGGCGTCCTACTAGATAGAGCACAGCCAGCAAGAAGAGAGACTGATAGTTTAGTTCAGCATGGCTTTTGGCGGATGGCCTCTGCTACGAGACATCGACCCTGAGCTTCTCACAAGCGGGCAGCGAATTTACGACAGAACTGCAGACATCGCTTGTACGAGCCTCAAGGCCCAGAAATTTATTCACTCAGACTCAGGTTTGAACAGGAAGCTCCGGGAACATTCGTGAATGCAAGCCGCTCTTTGCCCACTGGAGCAGGCGACGTTTACATTTTCGTTGAGGGCGGTGAGGATGAAGCATGGATTGCCCGCAAGGCACGCCTGATTTTGTGGGCAAAGGGGCTTCATCTGTTTTGGCGCCTTCAGGACTTTTGCAGGTGTTTGCTTCGACTGCTGCTACGGCAGCAAATGCCCGTCTCGGAGTTTGTGTAAGCGGCAGGTTGTCATTGCTGCTGTGGGCGTTTGGATGTAACGGGCAGTTCCAGAAACTCTGCGACGACTGCTGGGGAAACAAAGCCATGCATGATAATCGGAGTCAAGATACCACTAGACTGGCGAATTGAACGTTCTGGAGTGTTTGGTTTTTCCTGGCCTCCTTCCTCCGTTTGTCATTTTCGCCGACCCTCCCGGCGAGTGAAAATCCCCCCAATGCCGACCTCAGGCGGCCGAAGGAGGGGCAGATCTGGCGGCTTGGCCCGGCTTGGGCAGGGGGACTCTTCGGCGGTTCCGGCGGCTCCGGGGGTCTCCGCATTGGGGCATTTCTGGCAGATGCTTCCACACGGTAAGGAATTCCGAGTTTCATCAAAGCCACACGCGATCAAGACTGTAGGGACGCGAGGTCGCTATAAGAAGCCGGGATGGATGCTGGTGAGTCCGGTTCAAAATCAAAGGCATCTCTGAGCCAGCAAGGTCTGGGCGCAGTAGAGCATTTGCTGTTTCCGTCGTTGTTGTTGTTGTTGTTGTTGTAATGATCATAACGGTGCTGATGCTACTGGGGGTGAGAGGCGTGGGGGTGTTCAGGGCTGGGGATACTGGCCGGGCTGAGCACGCCTTTGCTTTGCTATGCCTTCTTAGGTGCCCATCAAGCGAAGCGGTGGGCAGCCCAGCTTTGCTTGAAAGTGGATAGCATACAGACGCTTCGAGAAGCACACTGTGTAGAGACGAAGGTACGACGATCCTTCTCGTTTGGCTCTCCCGGGTTTGTGCGAAACTACAGCCTTCCGGTTTCTCCGTGTATCTCCGAGTCTCGCAGCGCTTGCAACGTGGAGAGCTGCTCGTGACTAACTTCAATTCGAAGCAGCAGCCCAACCTGGATTTTGCCCCCCCCCTGCTTTAACCGCATCCCGCTCTCGAGGCGGTGCCAGCGCAGGGCTTCACAACTTCCCCGAGGAGGCGCTGCAACGCCCTCCGTTTGTGGGCGAGGCAGGAGGGATCAAAGGGTCGAAGGACAAAGATTGCAGGGGAATTATATGCAAAGCAATGCGGGGTGGTATGGGCCAACAGCTTATGCGAAGTCTTTGATCATGCAATATAGTATAGGGTCTGGATAAGCTATAAACTTGATCGATTCGGTGCCAGCACGCCTTCGGCGCGAAACTCTTACTCCCAAAACTGCAGGCAAACCGCTGGTGCAGGGCCCTTGAAGCTTCGACATGAAGTACTGCAGAGCAGCTTCTTCAATCTACCGTGCACCTGCGCCACAACATTGTGGCCTTGCGGTCTTTTCTTGAGAGGTTCAGACCGTTCTCGACTCCAGACTTCCTAATTCAGGGTTTTACTTTGGGCTGAGAGGCCTGCTGGGCGCTCCTGGCCGACAGCACTGTGTGGACCTCAGCCGAAAGACACTGCAGCTCAGGCAATGCTTCCGTGTGTCGTCAGTCGAGCCAGTGATTGCCTTTGCATTCTGCTTTTACAGGATCGCTGAAAGGCTGGCATGATGGCAAATACTCCTGCATCCCAAAAGTAGGACGGAGTGAGTCCTCCATGCAGCCTCATTGCATCTGGGAGAGGCCCCTATAGCTGCTGCCTCTGCTGCAGCGTCAGCTGCCGTCGCTGGAGCACTAGTGCTTGGACCGAAACTATCCAGAGTCTGGCACAGGTTGGGATAGGGCCAGGAGACGGTTAGTTTTGCGACAGCATGTGCTAGTGTTTGATTTCGAGCGAGGGTCGAGGTATGGTCAGGGGTGGTGTTGTTTGCTTATCACACAAGTGGATGCCCCCAGAAGTGTCATCATCTTCAGCATCATGCTCAACATAGAGTAGTTGGTTGACCGGCTCTTTTGGAAAGGCCAGCAGGGCTCATGTTGCAAGGCTCTGTTGTAGAGTTTAATACTGCAGGAGCGTGCGAACAAGATGCAAGCACAAGCCCACATCCCCTGGTGATGTCATGGAGTGGCCCATCGGATAGCCATGATGAAAGTTAAACTGGCCGCTTTTAGGATGTGTGCATCGACGGCCTTTGCAGAATCAGAAGAGCATTGCGAAATTTCGCGTTGTGCACTCACCCGTGTATTATCCTTCACGGCACAACTACTGAGGCGAAACGATGCCGGGAGAAGCAGCCTGCGGAGGTGGGTGCTTCACAGCGATCTAGTTCTCGAGAGAATCTGCAGCTAGTGACTGCTACGAAATGCAGCCGGGTATGCTATTCTGGCAAGCATTGGGGCTTGAAGGACCGTGATGATGTGCAGTTGTTGGCCTGAATGCAGCGACTGGGGATCCACGAGATTACATGCAACGAATTGGATAGCACAGTCGTTTCCAAGCATCAGACCCGTGCTAGCCGACCTGGTCCCCTCGCTTCAACAAGCACACACCGCAGATACCGTGTGTAGTTAGATGGATTACGTAATTGTTCGTCTTTGGTTGAAATTTGTGCAAAGCCTGGCAACCCTCGCCAGACTGACAAGCCTCGCGTTTTGATTGAAGCCGAGAACAATGCCCAGGGGAGTCCCAGCTGGCTGCAGCGTACTTCCGATTCCGAACCTCCGGGCTCGAAGGCCCAGCCGATAACCACGTTTGGGGTGGGTTGTGGACTACTTAGTGACTACTTTGTCAACTTTGTGGGTTTTTGGGGCGAAGGCCTTGGCGAGCGAGTTTCTTCTCTTTCCGAAGCTTGCCACGCTGTTGAGACAATCCAAACCGAAGAAGACAAGCATGCACTTGCCACTCTTACGCTGCGACACATAAGATTGAATTTGCAACTTCCAAGCAGGGGATCGCAAGCCAGGCGTTGAGATGTTCAGATAGTTGTAGCCGCTGAAGCCGTGAAAAAGCCTTCAACTCGGCTCCTCGCTTGGAACTTGCGGATATCCCTAGAGCCTTGGGAGGTTGCCCAGAGCCTCTTCGACACAACGTTCGGAACTCAGAGGGGTTTGAGACGTCCGTGACTTCGGTCTTGTGGGAGGAGCCTTAGAAACAACATCCGCTTGCGCTGAATTGCTTGGGCTTCTCAGTGCACAAAACAGGAGGATTGCCTTGACTACCTGCGTTCTGACATCGAAAGTCTTTCCAGGTCCACAGTTGAACTGAGCCTGGACTGAGCCTGAAGTCCCGAACCCAACACACAGCCACGCTGCAAGAATCCTCCGGCTGTGCATTGAAAGCAACCCGACATCATGTTTGCCAGAGATCAACCACTGAGACTGAACCCCTTTCAGGACTCCAAGTTGGGCAGCAGCGAGCTGGGTGGGCGACCGGGCAGGCCTTCAACAGTCAAAGTCATGGTGGCCTGCTGTTGCTGTTGTTGCAGCCTCAGTCCTTGCTGTTTGCTGCTGCTGCTGCTGCTGCTGCTGCTGCTGCTTTCTGGTGCTGTTGGTGCCGCAGGCGGTTGTGGTGTCGTGGTTGTCGGTGGCGGGGGGTGGCGGGTGCTGTGCTGGTGTTGCCGTAGCGGTGGCAGCGTTGTCGGTGGTGATTCGCATGGTATGGTTGACATACCATTGCATGGCATCAGGGTGGCATGCAGAGCAGCGGTTTGAGGTTAGGGTCCAGAGTTTAGGGTTTTGGGTGTGTGCGGTTTTGTGGTCGTTCTTCATGGTGCTCGAGTTCGGAGAAAGCACCTTTAGTCACTCTAGTCTCCTGAACAGCAGTGTAACGGGCACCTTGTCTTCTTGACCTGTGGGACAAGATCCCAGCATTTTCCACCCCTTCTGGAGGATAGTGTTGCGAAATCGCTTTGCATGGGTGTAGCGACAGAGGCGGCACTGCGCCTGCAAATGCCGAGAAGTCCGAGAAGAAGATCTTCCAGACATCCTCGGCCCGTGTCTCAGATGAAGGTCACGGTTTGCAAAATCTGAAGTCTTAGTGAACCCGGAATATGCTGGGCTGTGTTTCACTCAGGAGAAATGGCCGGCGAATAACAACAAGTATATAATCCATCTGTGCACCTCGCACCTTGACCCAAGCGGAGCCGAGATCTTCAAAGTCTTGCAAACCCCCTAGCGAAATTCCGTCTCGTGGACGGTGTAAACGGCCTCGATCCGCCACCGGGCGAGCCAGCATGTCACCCTTGATTCAGTTGACGCATGGAGGGTCGTCGGGGCAAACCTTGGGTGCTGCTTTCGACTGATCGGCTTCATCCATCTCTGGCCGATGATGGACACGTAGAAAAACGGTAGAACTGGCAAGCAGCTTCACCCGACGAAGAGCAATGCTGAACGCGAGACTTTCACAGCGGAAGGCACCGTTGTCCTTCACTCCAGCTGTGTGGACTTCCCCAGGCAGCTGAAGAATGGTTGGCACAGATTTGGTTTTCAGATTGGGTCTGGGCTGCGGATTTCAAGTTCAGCATCAGTTTGGGTGTTGCGAGCTTGTTGAAAGCAAGAGCTGAGGATTCTTCTCGAAACTAGCCCCCATCCCCGGGCCACCTCGCCGTTTCAAAACTCTTATTGCATTCCACCAGATTCACGCAAAGCCTCCACGCAACACATAAGCCCCCTTGACTTATGCGGCCATAGCGACCTCCTGTTTGCTGCTTCTCCCCTGTGTCAGCCCTTCGCAGGTGACTGTGCAAAGCATCCCAACCACCTCTTCCCCCGACCCGACGAACGTGGCCGTATCACCGCATCATGCGCGGCTGAGTGTTTCCTTGGAGATGGTGGCTTGGCTGTAGCCGTCGGCCCCGTTCGAAGCACACCCTTGCTAGGGACCGCTGGCTCACTGCGCGTTCCGGCAGCGCCCTTCGCCGCACGATGGCCAGGCACGACTAAGTTAGCGCAGGCTTTCGGGGACCGGTCGACTCGGAAAAGTCGTTGGTGCAATGGTGCTTAGGATTCGTATCAGGGTCGCCTTCACACGTGAAGCTGACGCCATTAGCACGAGGTGGTCTCGTCCTGCCGGTGATTTAAGTCACTGCAGCCCCCCAACGCAACCTACACCTCGACCGAGTCTTCGTCCCGCTGTCCTGGTGGGACTTCCTTCTGTTCACAGCTTTTTCGATCTCTTCTTCCGCCGCACTACAGTTGCTGCTGTGTTACAGTGCAACCTACTTGTGGTAGCCGTCGCAGTGGAGGAGTAGCTTAGTAGCTGAGTAGGTAAACTTCAACATGACCCTACCATAATTGACAAGGTTAAGTTAACCTTTTGTGACAGCCCCTTACGGTAGTCCGTCCCAGAACCTGGACGGTTGGAGATTTGCTACGGTACTGAGCAATTCTTTGGTTGAAGCTGTATACTCTTTAAGTCAACTTTCCAGTCTTGCTAATCCAGGCAGCTTCTCGCCGCTTCCATGGGGCCCCGGAGTGGCGAAGGCACAGAGAGGGACGGGACTTTTTGGGCTGCTGTGTTGTTGGGGAGACAAGGGACCTGGCCCTTGACTGTTGCCTTGGGACCTGGGTTTCAAGCACTTTCGGTTCAATCCCAGCACAGCCCCACTGCCGATGTCTCAGATGCCGGTGCCTGTGACCAGCGGCAGCTTCACGTGGGGCGAACCCCCCAGGCCCGTCAACTCCAGCTCGCCGCTCGCTGGCTCGGTTGTTGAGCGTCGATTCTGCTTGGAGTGACGACAAGTCATGGAAGGCCAGATGTTCAGTGCCAAGTATGCAACACGTCGATTCCGGGGGCGCTCAAGCTTTGATGGACTTTGTCCTGGTGGCTCGACATTGTCATGGTCATAGTTCACGTGAAATAAATCGCCTGACGCTACCGGTAATAGAGCCACCGTGCGACTGAGCGACCGCAGCACAAGCCCGGAGCTCTTGCATCCTCGGCCACCCCTGACCCCCGAAACATCAACCTTCTTGATGCGCAGGCGAGTCATAGCCACTACTCAGCCTGGAGCCCGGCGTTGATCACTGCTTGAGTCTTGAGGCTGTCGCTGCATATGAACGCAAACCTGCAGCACTAAAGGGCTGTCCATGCAACACTTCCACAGTTATTTGTTCGCTTGTAGACCACTCCGGATAGCAACTTCAAGTGGCCCAACCCTGCGAAATGACCCTAAACCGGGACGCTTGTCTCTCTCTTTCTCAAACTCTATCCGCCCTTGTTGCTTCAAGCTCCAGAGGTGGAACGCACAGGCAGTCGAGCCACGGCGTCCTCAAGGCCAGCGACCAGGAAGCTACCAGTTTTGGTATCATGGCCCCGAGGCCATAGCGAGGCGACCAGGGTTCACGGAACGGAGAGCAAGTCAGGGAACCCGCAGCATCCACCATCAGGCAAACTGTGCAAGGCTCAAACAAAGCCCGACAGAAAGATGCTTCCCGTCTTCGGGCTGCCAGGCCTTTTTCGCTCCTCCTCCGAGATCATCATTGGCAACCTGGGAGACAGCGAGGAAAGGGCGCACTGCCAGGCCGCTTTTGCAAAATGTGCGCTGTTTTCGGTTCACAGATAGTGCCGGGGATGCTGCCGACGCAGCGTAGCGCAGAGGAGCTCCAGAGAGGTTAGGGTGAGGGCAGTTTCGGTTTATCGTGGCACTGACTGCGTGCAGATCACACAGCTGAGTGTTGCCGCAACCAAGATCTCGATGACCGCTTCATTTTGGCTGCAATCGCTTTACTGGACTGTGGTACCGGTTCAAATTCCTGAGAAGTTGCAGGGGGACTTGTTGCTTGCACCAGCTTGCTGGCAATCAGCTCCGCCTTCTACCGTAACTCAATTTGCGCAGAAGCCACGAGCCAGCTCACCGCTGACCACTCGCAGCCATGCCGGGCTCCCGGTTCACGCAGAAATTGCGATACTTGCGAGACCATGTAGCCCAGTCGACCGCTTGCTTGTTACAACCCTTCTGATGATGGAGGGCTCGCCCTGGAAACAGGTGGCTCTGGGGGTGAGACGAAGCACCAGCCTCAACCCCTTCCCTAGCCGTACATAAGCGGTTGTGATCAATAACCCCGTTCAAGCCGACGGGTACTTGAGCATAGGCGCACTTGCCAGGCAAAGTACTTTGCAGCTGATCAGTGAAGAGGCAACTGCTACCTGCGATGCCAAAAAACGCTGCACGGATGGCTCCGAGCCATTTGCAAGCTCGCTTTCTGACATGAAGGTTGACGGGCATTGGGTAGGTGTCCAGATTCGTTGCGTGTGTTCAAACGTGGCAACAGCTGTAGTTGCCTGACTTGGAACCCTGGCAAGAACTACCCATGTGTCCTCAATTCCAGTAAACTCCAAAGTCTAAACCGCCGGCATGTCTTGGCTCATTGATGCAAGCGGAACAGGCTTCCCTTGAAAGCCAGCGCTGTAGACACCCGAAGTCTGCATAAAGCAAGACGCGACAGACCTGTATTCCAGTAGTCTTGAGCCTGCATCCGACTTGTCTGTGACTCACCCATAGGGTTTCATCGCGAAGGCTTCGAGAGTCTGCTGCAGACATGCACCCTCGCTACCGTCGTAGTAGTAGTAGAGATTTCAACAATTAGGAATGATATTCCTGTATGAACTTCCTATATTAAATACAAAACAAAACCCGAACTTAATCAATTGCGAAGGTCCTCGTATTACCCCAGAGTTCGATACCAAGCAAAGCTACGCAAGGAAACGCAAGCCACAAGCCCATCCTCCTGGAAATGTTCGAGTCATGTACTCTTGTTCATTATTTTTATTTTGGGATTATATATACATATATATATACATTTATTTACATTTATATATATATATATATATATATATATATATTTAGGTACATATATATATATATATATATATATATATATATATATATTCAACAATCGCGAGCGTAATGACGAGTGGGCTCGTAATCGAAAACGAAAGCCGCTTGCCACTTGTAAAAGCTAATGATAAAGGTATACTGTAGAAGACTTCTACGATTTCCCATTTCTTATACCTGAATCTGAGATGTGTCAAAAAGCATAGGTTCTGCGAGATGTCAAACAGCACAAATTCTGGATCTGTTTAAACAAAACGCTAATTCGCAATATTCGTGCGTAATAACATGTGATTGGATGCGATTTGGCCGATCCGTTAGTCCGTTAGGTTTGGCCATTCCTGCGAAGAGTGCCCACTATCTGACTTGAAGGTTCAGGGGCATTTAAATTTAAAGGTAGGTTTCCAGATACGTTGCGTGTGTTGATACGTGGAAGTAGCTGTAGTTGCCTGACTTGCAACTCTGGCAAGAACTACCCATGGGCCTACAATTGTTGCCTGACTTGCAACTCTGGCAAGAACTACCCATGGGCCTACAATTCCAGCAATCTCTCACTTCTCAACCGCCGGCATGTCTTGGCTGCTTGATTCAAACGGAACAGGCTTCTCGTGAAAGTTAGCGCTGTAGACACCTGAAGTCTGAATTAAAGGAAGATGCGACAGACCTGCATTCCAGTAGTCTTGAGCCTACATCCGACTTGTCGGTGACTCACCCACAGGGTTTCATGGCGAAGGAGTCGAGAGTTTACCGTAGACCAGGACCCTCGCGACCGTAAAGGTTTCAGCAACTAGGAATGACATTCTGGTATCCCTGACGTACAACCCCCCTATAACTACAAAGCGAAACCCGAACTTAATCAACTATGAAGGCCCGCGTATTACACCAGCGTTCGATACCTCGCAACGCAAGCCGCAAGCCCATGCTTCTGGAAATGTTCGAGTCATGTACCCTTGTTCATGATTTCAGGGCCAGGATATGACGAGGATGTTCTGGTACCTTTGACAGAGCCCGTCTGGTCCCTCATGGTGGGTGTGTAGGAAAGATCCAGTGGGCTTTTAGCGCCGTCTGCATTGCGGGTGTTTCAAGCATAGAAAGAAGGTGGTGGTGTAGGGCGTAAGCGCCATGGGCCTGCTGGACTGCTTCTGGCCATGCTTCGGGCGCCAGCAGCCTGGCGAGAAACAGGGTTCATGGTTTGGCGTCTGGGTAAGGTTTCGAGGTTTAGCTATATGGATAGAGTATCAGTTTGGTCGCTGTTGGTCTCCGAGGTTTGGTGCCACTATGCACGCGCTTAGGTTTGAGCTCCGGTCCTTGTCCTAGGTGTGCCGATTCCCTTTCTGCTTTCTGCTACTTGTGGTGTTCGTGGGCGTGGCTACTGGTCCCGGCCCAATTCTCGAATGGCTAACAAGACATGGACTCCACAGCGTCAGTCCCAGATGCCCCTTCACACCCTCAACAGCCCGTATAAAAACTGCACGAACCCCACAAAGTGCGATGACACCCCTGTAAAACGCAGTCCTGGTACAACCACCTTTTGAGCCGCAGGCTTTCAAGGCGACCAAGCAGTGTACCTTGGCTTTGGAGCCAAGCAGTTGGGGTTTTAGTTGGGGTTTTGGGTCCAGGGCGCAGTGTCGACGGTATGTCGGGCTTGTTATACTGGATTTGAGGCTTTTAGGGGTTGAGGAGTTTGGGGTGCAGTTGAGCGTTTGGGGTTTACGTCTCGGCACTTTCGTTTCCTGCGTATCGGTTTTGGGGGGCCTGGCCTAGCATCTGCAGTCACTGTAGTGTTAGTTCTTAGTTAGCATTGCGGATTTGGGACGCAGGGCTGTAGGTGCTGACACACTTCCGCCCTGGAAATCTTATCAGTCCTGCTTGTAGGTGAATCATAGTTTACTTCCGGTTTTCACAGGGCTAAACTAAATGGTGCACTCGGACCCCCTCCTCAACTTCCACCTCCACATTCTTGATTCTTGGGTTTCTAGCATGCAGACCACGCAGCACGAAGATCAGCCAGTTGCCAGAGCTGCCGTCGGCCGCAATACTGCACAGTCTCCCCGTAGTGATGTTTCCGCTGCCCGTCCCCCGGCAGAGCGCGCAAATGTGTCTCTTTCTTGCTATCAGTGCTCGTCGACGCATTCGACGCAAATCGTCGCACCGCAGTTGTTCACCAAGCGTCAGTGTCAATGGTCATGATGTGGCAGTTTCACCTGAGGTAGGAATGTTTTTGCTGGCCGAACCCCGGCGGATAGTACAAATGCGTCTCCTCCCAGTTCTCCCCTCGACGTGGATGCTCATGATGCTGCGGTGTCGCTTCAGCATGCAGGACAGCTCAGAGAGCTGCCTTCAGGTTCCAGTGATGTGCCCCCGCATGGGAATCGGCAATCCGGTTCTGCCTCGGGGGTGGGGTAGCTGCCTGCTACCGCTGCTCAGGCAAGCCCCGACTACTTTGGGATCTTCTGGGCCACGGAGCAAAACTCAACACCTTCATAGTCCCATTACCACAGCCCTAGACATGTCATCCTTATGCCCCGAATTGCAAATCCTGATGCCTGTGACCTGAGACCGCCGAAAATCAAACGCGCGACCTCTGATACTCAGCCGCTAAAAACCGAAATGCAATGCTGGGTTTAAACCCCAGACCCTAAAGCCCTCATGGTTAGCCGGAGCCAACAAAGGCGGAAGCCCCAGCACATCTTGACCCCGGAGCCTTCAATTCCATTTCTTTGAAGCCGAAGCCCTCAAAGCATTTCAACGCCTTCAGCCCTGAAGCCAAAAGCCCTACACTTTGCCCCTAAACGGCCGGAAGAGCCGAAAGAGCCTAGATGGTGAAACCTCGCGAAAGCCAAAAAAGCACAATGCCCTCAAACACACCCACAGCACCAAAAGCCGGCAAAAAGACCCTAAACATTCATCGCCGCCTTAAATGCTGCAAGACGATGAGGCCGATGGCCCACACTACCACCAGACCACTCGCATCATCTCCCGCCTGCCGGTCTTGCTCGAGAAGTTGAACCACTCCAATGTGATCGTGAGCGCTGGCTCCTTCGGCTACAGGGATGAACCTGGCAAGCACGGTGCCCTCGATCTCGGTGTCGCCGGCGACATCATCGAGGCCTGCTATGCTTGCTAGACCGTGCTAGTGAAAAACAAAAGCTTTAATTGGTTTTATGTTAGCATGGTACATTCCATTGACGGCTTTGGGGCCTGGGTTTAGGGCGTAGATGTGAAAGACCTGGCATGACAGGGTGTGGATGGCGGCGAGTGGACAGAATCCTGTTCAAAGCCTGAATCCCAAATTGCTAGGGACATTGGTAGTGCCGTCGGCAACCTGTTGTGCCGTAGATGCGAGAAGCGTTAACGGTGATGTTGTCGAGTTGATCACCGTGGACAAATCGAGGTTTTCTCGTTAAGAATCCTCGCCCCTGTAGGCTGTAACCTCAAACCCTCAAACTGTCCTGTCCCGATCTGTTCATGGCAAAACATCTTCAACTGCCGCGTGGAACAGTAGACCAACGCCATCCGACTCCGAGAGCAGCGAAGCTAGTCATGTTGGGGGACACCTGGATTGGTCACCCCGGTGCTTCTGCGTGTGTGCGTGTGTGTGTGTGTGTGTGTGTGTGTGTGTGTGTGTGTGTGTGTGTGTGTGTGTGTGTGTGTGTGTGTGTGTGTGTGTGTGTGTGTGTGTGTGTGTGTGTGTGTGTGTGTGTGTGTGTGTGTGTGTGTGTGTGTGTGTGTGTGTGTGTGTGTGTGTGTGTGTGTGTGTGTGTGTGTGTGTGTGTGTGTGTGTGTGTGTGTGTGTGTGTGTGTGTGTGTGTGTGTGTGTGTGTGTGTGTGTGTGTGTGTGCGTGCGCCTGCGTGCGCCTGCGTGCGCCTGCGTGCGCCTGCGTGCGCCTGCGTGCGCCTGCGTGCGCCTGCGTGCGCCTGCGTGCGCCTGCGTGCGCGTGCGCCGCCTGCGTGCGCTTGCCGCCTGCGTGCGTGCGTGCGTGCGCCTGCGCTGCGTGCCTGCGTGCGCCTGCGTGCGCCTGCGCGCCTGCGTGCGCCTGCGTGCGCCTGCGTGCGCCTGCCTGCGTGCGCGTGCCTGCGTGCGCGTGCCTGCGTGCGCGTGCCTGCGTGCGCGTGCGTGCGTGCGCCTGCGTGCGTGCGTGCGTGCGTGTGCGTGTGTGTGTGTGTGCCTGTGCGTGGGTGCTTTTCGTTGAATAGGGTTAAGGACTTCGGACATTGGCATGCTTTTGGTTTTTAGAGTTGCTGGGCTGGTGTTTGAGGACGAGGGGACGCACGCGTTCTTGAGCAGCTTGGAGCTGGACATGTCAGATGCGAAGAAGATTTCCCACATCCTCGCCTCAGAGCAGTCGCTATGTGGGTTCTAGAAGGTCGTTTATAGTTTCAGTAGAGTAGAGGAGAGTCAAGAATATAGTAGGTTCTTCAGACACAACAAATAGCGACAGGTTTTTCGGGGCCTCCAAGAACTCAGAGCAGCCCAGGACAAGCGCCATCGAGAGGTCCGACTTCCTGCTGGGTTGCAAGCGCATGCGCGGAGGTGCCAGCGGCGTCGACTTGGCTAGAACACAGATGGAGCAGGAGTGTCAGGGCAAGTGCTTTCCAGGCACCAACACACTTCACTCAGGAACACGCAGCAACCATACCAGGTCCACGTATATCGTTGAAGGGAAGCTTCTCATTTTCGGGACATAAGGCTCTCTGGTCCGATGCTTCAACCTCATTTGAGGTTGGGATCCAGGCGTTGGGGTTGAATTTCAGTCCTTTCAATACTTGCACTGCCTTTTCTGAGGTTTCCTGTTGGGTTTGGGAGGATCCTGAGCCCTAAACCCTATTCTTCAAACCCTAAACCCTCTGCCACCCATCCCGTTCTCCCAACAGCAACGACAGGAGTGGCTGCACAATGCCATGTTGCCGAACAAGATGCTTCTGCACAAGATTACGAGGCCGGAGTTTCCAAAGGCTTTAGAGACCACGATGCGACGGTTTTCCAGCCTAGTGATTAGGTTATAAAACGAGTGGGTTGCAGTTACTGGATTCATGGCAATGATGCTTGACTTACCCGTTATCTATGGAGGGTTGCATGTTCTTCCATAAAACATGCCTCGCTCTCAACCTGATGTCTTGCTTTCAGTGGAATCCAGCTGTGCTCAAACGACTCTTGCGTCACCCTGAAAACCCCAAGCGTGAACCGTGCTGAATCTCATGCACCAAGGAGTCTCCTGAGAGCTGTTTCTGTCCTGAAATCTGTCCGCGCATGCGTTCTCCTATGAGTCTTCGGATCTTTCCTGTTACCTATCCTGCCATCGGCGGTCACGGGATTGCAGTCGTTGCTGTCTCGGGGCTATCAACCTGCCAGAGGTGGGGAAGCAACACTAAAGCCTAAACTTCTCAACCCATCAGCCTGGACAAGACGCCCAGGTTGCTATCTGCGGAGCGTCTTGCAAGCCAAAGCATTCGCAATTCCCGGGTGATACAGAAACAGGCTTGATCAAGGGTTCGAGGGCAGGTTCGAAGCCAGGAGGTTGGACCAGCATTCTGGCCGCTTTGGGTTTGAAACAGGATTCTGCATGTCGGTGGGGTGCAGTACCTTGCCTCCACTTGCTTGTGGAGTGCTGGATGCAGCGTGCAGCGGACTTTGCGATTCAGCAGGTTTCGATGGAAAGGGTTCGTAGATAGATGGTGGCTTCATATTGCATGCGGTTCCCAAGTGCTGGACTTTGTTTCTCGGGCTCTAAATTAGCAGTTGTTTAATATAATTTAGCAGTATCGTGCAACTGATTCATGGCATCATCGCAGACTCCAAATCCTTTCTAACACACAGCAGTTGCATCCATTTCGTCACAACCTGTTGAACTGTTCTGGGGCTTTTGCTTGCGTAGATACCTCGCAGCGCAGGACTGCCCTTGGTTATCATAGGCTTCATAACCGAGTTGTCAGTGTTGTACTGGTAGCCCTACTGCCTTCTCTGTTGGCTTCTTTATCTCGCGTCAAGAAGAGTGTTTTGAACGAGCTCCACCACCACCACGGCTCTCCAGAGCACTCCGCAGCGCTACATTGCACTCTGTTCCGAATATTAGCCATAATCGCACGACTGCGGCTCCAATCTGTATATAAACCTTCTTAAACCTGATCAGATGTCGGAGACTTCAAGTGGCTGGAATCCCGGCATCGACGACTTCAACCGCGACGAGCCTGTCGTGGAGGCTGGCATGGAACGGGCTGGCCTTGCCTCACATGCAGCATTTCGCTCGTAGGGCTTAGGGTTCTGGAGTTCCTTGTGGGTTTGATTCTCGACTCGATGCTTTCTTGCAGTGGAGATCCTTGATTCTGAGAAGGCTCGCTTTGAGGAGACCGACGACATCCAGATTCACGCAATTCAGAGGAGCAACCTGCAGTCATGGCAGCAGGCTGTCACGATGAAGGACAGGTTGGAAACTGACGCATGGATGCTGTGAAATTAACCGGGACAGTGTAGGCGTAATAAGACGGCGCATGCCTTGCACCTGGAGCCTTGGAATGAACAAATGAGCTCTCATGGAAAGCTGGCCAGACAGAACATTACTGGTTGTCAGGAACTCATGTAGGAGCTGGAGCACGATGCTCTTGAGTTGCCTGTTGCTCCCCGAAAGCCCATCTACAAGCGATGCACCCCAAAACCCTCCTCAGCCCTCATTTGATACAAACCCTATTCTATATGATCAGAGCAGAGCATTTCAGAACATGTGGGACCTGCACTTCTCCAGGTCGTTGCCAAGAAACTTCATATGATTGCTTGACCCTAAAATCCTAGAAAACCTCTTGCAAAGCCTTGCAACACATTGCGGTTCTGGCAACTTTCAACTCAGCTCCTCAACCCTGAACCCTAAACGGAACAGACGGGTCAACACAAGAAGCCCACAAACCCTGAACTGGTCCAAGAGCCTCGGCCAGTTCTGTGTCATAAAGAACCCGGTCCACAGGAGTTGCTCACGATTCGCAGCGACCTCCCGCGGGTTTGCCACGGTTGGAGGAGTGACGACCCTAAAGTACGAGATCTTCTAGGACTTTACTCGGAGTTATCAGGATTTCAAGGGAATAGAGTCTTTTTATCACCTCTCAAGGCTACTGCGTGTTGATACAGCAAGTCGGGAAAGCTATATGGCACATGGGGACGCTTCGTTTGTACAGTCGGGGCGCTTGCTTGACTGGTACACAAGGGACGGTTCATGTGGGACCCTTCCTGGTACATAATGGGTGGATTGACGGTACCGGTGGGACGATTCTTTTGTACACATTAGGTGCTTCGAGGCAGTACTGCGGCACGCACTTGTCGGCTAGATACAAAATTGTCACGCCAAATGTAGTACATTTCAACCTGCACCAGTACTCCTTGTACAAGGCCATGCGTACCCCCTGTCCTGTGACATGTGCTCCCCTGGTACCATCCCACGTGTACTGGTACCCCTGGTACCGTCCCAGTGCACCGTCCCATGCGCACCCCTCGAACTTCATCCTCGTACCGGCTCCGGCACATCCAGTAGAACCCTCGGTCTTAAGTAAGGATGTCATCATCAGATCTCAACAGGTTTACAGGGTGCTATCAGGTTGTTTCACAAGGTGTTATAAGAGCTTGTTGGGAATTTTAGACGGCTTAATCCCTTCTAAACCTACATACACATTTCGCTATAAACCCCGACCCCCAAACACCCACGAAGCGCTATGCGCCTCCCACCTTGATGAATACCCTCTGGAGGAGCGAACGCTCTCACCATCTGATGCTCGAGAAGTTCAACCTGCACTTGAGCAGAAAGGTTCTGGATTTCGGACGGGGTTAGGAATTGCCAGTCTTGCCCGGTCTCGTCTGACAGTCATTTTGGCAAAGCCTTTCTAAATGAATGTTTGGTGCCGGACCGACATCCGGCACCCGGCACCCGCCAAGACAGCCTCACGAGAGAGCCTACATGCAACACTGTGCCTGTGATCCAAGTCAGCTTCACAGAAGCCAACATGATGGTCGACGTCCGACATGACATGACAGATAGCCGATCAAGCCTGGACCCCCTGCCCAAGGCTCCCATCAGGGTGGCATTGGGGTGGATAGCCTGCTGTGCACAGTGCGAGCGTGCCCCCACCACACTCAAAACCCTCAACGACCCTATATCTAAACCCTGATACTCTAGTCTGAAGACCCTCACGTTTTGAGCCTGCCATCCTCGTGCGGAATGGAGAGAACATGCAGAGACAGCCCTTCAGGCTCGAAGCTCTAGGACTGAGGCTGAGATTTCGCAACACGTAATCTTTAAACCTTGACCCATTATAAAAGACAGGGAGGGTGTTCGAGGTTGAAAGTCTGTCAGTTTCGAGTTTCGGGTTGCATGTTCTGCTCGAGTGCTTGGGATTTGTGTGTTAAGGCTCAGGAAGTCCGTCCGCACAACCCTAAGCGGGTCCCGGCGCCGGGGCCCGCTGCTGGGACCCGTGCCGGGACCCAGTGATTTTAGGGTTTAACAATAGCAACTTAAACCTGTACGCATTATGAACATTAACCATGTAAGACAATTTAAGATTTATCTAAATGACTTCGGTCGCCCAGGTACGACTTCGTGTCTCGGCTGCTGACGGACAACCAGGCTCCCTCGAAGCTGAAAGGTCAATAGCGACAACCTCGAAACCCAGGCACTACACCCTGATTTCGTCATGTACTTAACGTCACACTTAAGCTCCAATGCAGGGCTCAAGCCCCAAATCTTATCACGAGCGCGTGCGCGCGAAGAAAGGGGTTTTCACCCTGAACTCAAGGAGAGTATGCCAAGAATCACGGCTATATCACCTTTCAGCCCAAGGGAATAGGCCGCAACACACAACGCCCAAAAACATCAAGACCGACCCCCAAAACCACGGAAGCTTCAAGCCCGAAACCTTAAGCCTCACCAACCCCAAACCCAAGCTCGGGAATCCGTATATATATATATGTATTTATTTATACATATACGGTATATGTTGAAGTTGAAGAATCTCGAAGATCCTCCATGTAAAGTTAATCTGATTGCGTAGATGAAAAGTTACTGCCAATGACTTTGGCTCAAGCATGAAAAAGGCATCTCTGAGCGTTGCCTTTGCGTTCGGGGTAGGGTTCCTCTGTTGCGGTTTCCCTTCCCTTCCTTCCCTTTCTTACCCTAACATAGCGTGTTCTCTGTTTGGGGTCAGAATAACTGGTTATCAGCCGTAGTGCTCTTTTGGGTCCCTTCGGTGAACTTTAGGATCCTCGTTGTCCCTGTTCATGTCCGATATCCCTCCTCGTGTTGAGGAACAAGGTCCTCGGGAGGACCCCCGGCGCCTCGCCGCAGGATTAGGGCCGGGCGAGCTGCGCAACGCAAGAGAAAGGCGTACATTCGCTTTCTTTTTGAGACAGAGCCGGATTTGAGTGAAGACGCCGTGCTGATTAGGCATTCCGACGGTTCGAATCGTCCTCTTTATTCACGCCCGGGTTGGAGTCCGGAGTCATTAGAGGAAGACGACTTGCCCCGTCCCGGTTCTTCTTCAGTGGAAGCTAGGCCATCTTCAGTACCCAAACCTTCATCTGCGTTGCCGCCTAGTGAAGAGCTTGTGGAAGTGGAGATTGAAGAAGAGGTCCCGGAGACTCCAGAGCCTTCATCCTCTTCGAGGTCTATCCCTAAGGCGAGTGCTGAGTTGCCAAAGTTTGGAAGGTTGGAGTTCATCAATCCTCCGCCTCTTCCAAAGCTTCGGCCCACTCCGAAGTTGAGGCCAGCAGTGCCGAAAGCAGCTCAGGAGCTTCCAGTGCGTGAGGTGGTTATTCCGAAGGCTTCTATCCGGCCGAAGCAGAAAGCTCGTCCTGCTACAGCATCTTCAGAAGGTCCACCGCCGAAGAGTATTCCCAAGGAGCCGTCGTACCCTCCTCCTAGAGTGGTGGAAGAGGGCTACGTCGACTCTAGCTCTCTCGGGGGAGGCACGCTTTTGATCTCGCCAGCTTCTAACCGCCGCATTCGCTTGCGTGACTCGGTTCGTTGTGCCGTACAGCGAGTGGTTCTTCTTGACTTTCACAATACCATCGACGGGGTATTTATTCCAGGTCAGAAGCGCCCTCATGCGATCCCGTATCCGAGCAACAGGCCGTCTCTTATTCAGAACGTGATCTCGTGGATCAAACGGCCTATCTTGGCGGCGGAAAGCAACACCGGAGGGCGTACGTACATCGCTATTTGTTCGCATATTCATCAGTCGCTGGCTAACGAATCTTGGCTTCGCGACACTATTGTGAACAGCTGCGAGGACG
Source organism: Symbiodinium sp. CCMP2592 (assembly GCA_905221615.1). Lineage (NCBI taxonomy): Eukaryota > Dinophyceae > Suessiales > Symbiodiniaceae > Symbiodinium > Symbiodinium sp. CCMP2592. Next base: position 576,892 of record CAJNDT010004746.1, read on the forward strand.
TCGGCGAGATTTCGGAGCGGTGCCTCCTGGATCTTATTATTATTACACGAGAACGCACGGGTGCTCTTGGAAAGCTTGACGTCAGTCGAAAGGTCTTCCCAGAAGCTGAGCTGCTCATCTTGGACGACAACCCGGGTGTTGTCAACGAATTCGAGAGAGCTGGCCAACGTGCATTTCAGATTTTGCTTCCAAGGCGCGAACGCAGTGCTCTCGGCAGGGCATACGCGAACGTGTATGAGGCAGAATCAGCGGTCCTAGATTGGGTTGCCCGTCCGTTCTGATTTGTTTAAGAGCCTGGTGGTTCGGCTGCTCCTAGCGCCAACACCTTGGTTCTGTGCCTAGTGTCTTGGCCTGGTGGTTCGGCTGCTCCTTGCGCCAACACCTTGGTCTCGGCGGTGATCGCACATCGGTTGTGACTGTTGAGTAAGATCGGGTATTAGATTAGGTCATAGTGGTGATCTTCTGTGATCTGATCGGCGCCTTGCGCCACTGATCTTTGCCAACTGTTCTCAGTCTGTTCAGCGCTTTAGCGCTACTGACTGGCACTTCACCTCCCTCTGGCGGCCTCGCTGCAAAAGGTTCTCGGTATCTCAACTCGTCACCATGTCACAATCTCAATCAACCCCAACTGACCCAAGCTCCTTGCTTGACATTTCCAGTGCCTCTGCGGCCGCGGTTCCGGGTATGAGGGATTCCTCTTGTGCATTAGGGGGTTCAGAGAGTAGTTCTGCCTTAGTTGAACGTGAACGCTCTCCTCCCGCCAATCGAAGAGCTTTATCCCGAACTCCCAGGAAAGCTTCAGCTCCTTACTCGGCTGTCAATGTTCCTCTCGATGATCCCGGTGTCCCTACTGTTGTTCACAACCAAATGCTCAACATAGGAGTAACTCCTCGGCAAGTCCTCGCCGCTCAGCAATTTGCTGCTGGTGAAGCTGCCAATCGAGTCGCCGCCCAGGCGGAGCTGCTACACCAGGCTTCTATCAATGAGGTACAAAGCCAAGTCAGGGACGTGCTGAACGAAGCAGGGTGCGTTGACTTCTCAGCTTAATCAAGTCCGAGTAGAGTGTCAGATCAAGGAGAGAGAGATTCAGAGGCTCCGGTCGGCTGCTCCATGCGCCTCGACCTCCGGATCCCCTCCTAAGCCTCCAAGGGCTCATGCTCCGCCCGTTGGTTCTGGGTCTGGTGTTAGTGAAGCGTCATGGACTCACCTCGAAGCTTCCGACCCTCCCACTGAGCGTCTGCTGTACTCGGGTACCTTTGTTCCTCCGCCCGTCCCTTCATGTCCTGTTCCCCCTCAACCTACGTCACCTGTGTCAGACCCTCGCGTGGACCAGCTGATTGAGGTAGTTCAACAGTTAGTTCAACAGGTCGGTCAAAATGCTACGGGTATTGTTGAGACTAATGAAGATGATGAAGTTGAAGAGCAAGAAGCTGTCAAAGAGCTTCGGGAAAAGGACATTGTTGATCAAAGGGCTCTCTTGCATCTCAAGCTTGAACCGGTTCCTTCAGATGCGGCGAGTTTCCGAACTTGGAAGAACGGTTTCAAGGTCCAGTTGTCCAAGCTTGACACTTCAGGTCAAGGTCTTGTGCTGGCTTGGGTTTCTAGGGGTTTTGATGCTGAGAGAGCTGACTTGCAAGATTGGGAGCTCCTTCCTCGTCTTGATGCATGGATAGCTGGTGAGCTGTCATCAGGGCGTGTGCTGAAGCAATCCTCGGAACTTGAGCAAGACATCACCGCTTACATTGAAAGGTGTAGTCAACTTGGACAGTCGCCCAAAAGGTCGAGTGATGCTGTCTATCATCGCAAGGCATTACGACCTCGATCGGGTAAGAGGTTCTGTTTTGACTGCATCAACATTGTTTCAGATCGAGCTTGGCGGAGGTTCCATAAAGGACTTGAGGGACTTTGTGAATCGTATTCGCCTTGTTCTCAGTGCCATTCCGGTCGGGCAAAGACCTGATGATCGCCTCACCGGAGAATGGCTCTTCCATCGAGCGAAACACATTCGCAAGCTTGAGCGTGTTATTGAAGACATCAGAGAGTCTGGGGCGACTTCGTATAGGCGTGAGTGGTCTTACTTGTGGGATAAGATTCAGGATCTGATTGTTCAGGATCGTGAAAATTCCAATGCACAATCTGTGTTGAAGTCTCTACAGTCGGCCACACCTGCTCCGAAAACGAAAGCTGTCCCTGCTGTAGACGGAGGGAATGGAAAGACGAAGGCTACACCTCCTGCTGCACCTCCCAAAGGTGCTCCATCCAAGGCTGATCCTCCTCCTCCTCCGATCGCTCCTGGTGCCCCAGCGCCCAATGCAAATGCGAAGGCAAAGTCCAAAGCTAAAGCAAAGGCGAAGGCTATGACTGATGCAGAGAAAGCCAAGACTCCTTGCATTTTCTCCCAGATGCCGTCGGGTTGCATTCATGGAGACAATTGTAAGTTCAGTCACAAAGCCGCTGCACCGAAATCGAAAGCTAAAGCCAAGGATGGAGCCAAGAGCAAACCTGGAGCAGTAGCCAAGGCAGTCGTTGCGCTTGTTGCTGCCTCTAGCTTGTGTACTCCTGTCATCTCTGCTGGTCCGTCTTATGCTGTCGAGTGGGCTGCTGACACAGCAGCAGGTCGTCACTTAGGTTCGGCAAAGGCTTTGTTTGATCAAGGGATTCCCCGTGACTCCTTTGATCACTACTTAGGCGCATCTAGATCCCCTGTGACTTTTCACACTGGTGGTGGTCCTCAGCCTGGTGTGCAGACCCTTGGTTTCGAGTCTGACAACATGGATTTCGCGAATCATTACATGTTAGACAGTTGCCCTTTGGTCAGAAGCACAGGGATTGATGTTGATTCTGGGAAAGCCTTCATCTGGCTGCCCGGCAGTTTACCTTTCTTCGTCAGCGATATTTCGCAACTCGTTGTGCAATGTCCTGAGAAGTTTCGACATTATGCGACTCGCGTAGAAGAGCATGTTCCGATTTTCACCAGTCAGGTGAGGTTTACTCACGGGCACCAAACCCTGTAAGTGACCTTTCAGGGGGGTGTGAGAGCGAGGGTTCGGCTGCTGTCCCAAGCGCCATCCGATGCTCAGAGAATCATCCTGCTGAAATCCGAGCCCGGCAAATCTTGAGTTCTGGCGGCAACATCAGCTGTCGTGCGGTTCGCAAATTGTTTGGTCTTGTTGACAAGGAACCTGCTGCTAGAGGTGATCATGGGGAATCGTTCTCGACTGGACTTTATCGGTTGGGTGGAGCTCTTGGACTTAGGACTTCAGCCCATCAGTTTCCCTTGGTTATACCAAAGCTCTCAACAAGTTTGCATGTTCAAAGCTTCCCGGCTTTGGATACACGACCCTTTGCATTTTCAGCAATGTTACAACGGGTCCCCACAAGGATTTCCACAACGCCAATCTTGACAATGCCGTCATCTCCTTGGGTGGATTTTCAGGAGGAGGCGTATGGATTGAAGATTCGGGGGGGCAACTCCGTGTCCTGGTGATCCTGCCAAGCTTGGAAAAGTGCTTAGCTTCAAGAACGGTATTATCAGGTTCAGAGCTAAGAGCTTCGTGCATGCCACAATGCCATGGAAGGGTGATCGTGTTGTTGTGGTATTGTTCTCTGCAAAGCATCCTTCAGAAGTCAAAGAATCACACTGTGAAGAGCTCCGTGCTCTCGGCTTTCCGATCGACTCTTGTGAATCACTTGTGAAGAGCCACTGCCGGCCTATCCAGCTGAGGCTCCCGAGGGTTCGACTGCCGATGCGCCGCCCGAAGGATCAGATGCTCATGCCTCTGCCGATGGTTCGGGTGAAGTCGCCGAGGATGATGGAGCAGAGGATAAGGTTCCAGAAAGGGTTCGGAGACTTAGAGATCAAGCAATGTCGCTTGAGCATAGGTTGTTCCACTTCCCGAAGAATCCTTTCTGTGATATATGCAATCAAGCTCGCATGCTGTCAAGGCGTGTGTGCAGGAAGCCTCGCGATACTGAGGAAGAACCCGATCCGTTTGAAGCTTCAGAGTTCGGAGAAGTCATCGCCGCTGATCACATTCACGTGTTTAGATCGCCGGACGACTCCGATGCTCCGGACAAGTCTTATGTTGTGTTGTGCCTGAGGGACAAGTACGCTGGTCTGTTTGCAGCATACCCTGGGAATGTTCGTTCAACCAGCGCCGTCGTGACTGCGTTGAGAAAGTTTGTTGGACGTAGAACTTGCTCAAAGCCTGTGACTTTGGTGTCTGATGCGGCTGACGAGTTCGAAGCCGCGGCAGAAGAAATGGGATGGATCTCCTCTCCCTCCTTGCCTAATCGCTTTCCCCGCAACGCTCAACTTGAGCGGGAAATCAGGACCTTCCAAGAGGGCGTGAGATCATCGTTCCTTGAAGCCGGGTTTTCGATTCGTCCTGAGTTGTGGCCCGTTGCCTGCCGTTATGGCGCCACTGCCTTGAATCTGACTTTGTGCTCACCACAAGACGAATCGCTCAGTGGGTGGGATTTCAACATTGAGGATTCAGGCAGGGATGAGGTTTGCATCAGAAAGCTGATCCTCGGCCAGCTTGTGTTTTATCGACATAAGCAAGAAAGCAAGTTCGGCCCAAACGCTGCTCCAGGCTTGTTCGCAGGATGGCGATTGGAACCAGGTGGTATTTACCGTGCTGTGACCCTTGTGCTTGACTTAGAAAAGCTTCGTTCCAAGATTGGCGCTTGGACTGAGCCGATCAGTGTTCCGGAGGCTGAGCTCTACGTTCGATCCGGTGACCCTGTGTTTCCTCTTCGCAACGCTGCGGAGCATGCGCTGTTGACTTTTGCCGATGAAGGCGAAGTGCCTGCTCAAGACCCTCTTCCGATTACTTTCACGCCGCATGTTTTCACTGAACAAGGCGAGAGGAAGAAGCTTCGTAGGGTTTACATCACGTATGCTAGGTTTCGTAAGATAGGTCCCACGCCTGGGTGCTATGCTTGCGACAATGACAAGAGCAATCACAATGCTGAGTGTATCGCAAGGTTTGAGAAAGCCTTCGGTAGAGAAGCTAGAGCTCCTGAGACACGGTTCCCAGAGAATTCTTGTCGTATGAAGAACTTCAACTGCCTAGACCTTCTCCCCGTCCTGAAGGGGATCACCTCTCCGATTACGAGCTATCAGATGCAGGTCCCGAAGACCCTCCAGCTTTGCCTGCGGTGTTTCGTCATCAAAAGTCTGGTGCGCTTGTGTTGTTTGAGATTGTGTCTCACTCCCGGTCCAATCTCACCAACGTTGCCAAAGGATCAGGCGTTCAGGTGATTTCGATACCGTGTGACCAAGTTGATCTGTCTGATCCGCTTGTCATTGATCAGCTCATCGGCCAAGTGTCTGCGGTTCCGGGTTGCAGTCCGTGTGGGTCTCTTATAGGCGACGGTTGGGGAGCTAGGTACTCCGGGTATATCCACTGGAAGGCTCAGCGGACTCTGCTGGGTTTTCTTCAGGTTGCTTCAGTTGTCGTCGCCAATGGCGGCGAGGTTTCTCTTGAATGGCCACAAGACTCCTCATGTTGGTTGCTTCCCGAAGTTCAAGCCTTCGAGGATCAATTCAGCCTTCGCAGGGTATCGTTCGAGGGCTGTGCTCTTGGTATGGTTTCAACGTCTGGAGCTCCGTTTGATGCTCCTTGGCAGATCGTAACTTCGAGCAAGCGTTTGATCGAGAACTTCAAGCCTTTCAAGTGTACTCATGCTTCAAATGTCAAGCATTGCTCATCGAGCACGCTCTGGCCACGGGTAGCATTCTATCCTGAGGCTTTCTACAAGGTGCTGCTCATGTCTCTATTCCCTTTTGCCGAAGCGTTTCAGACGCCTGCGCTCCCTTGTGTTCCGTCCATTCCACAACTCCATCGTGAAAGGGATTCTAAACCCAAAGTTCCTCTTGATGTTCTTATGCATGAGTCTGGGATGAAAGAGGTTAAGCTTCCGGGTTTGGTTCACCGTCTTCTCGATAGAAAAGAATGGTCGGGGCAACCAGGGGCCTACGAGGCAATAAAGAAAGAGAAAGATGGCCTTGTCGGTGTTGGGACGTGGCTTGAAGATGAGATAGTTTCCAAAAAGGATGTTCTTGCATGGGCCACTAGGACTTCTAATGTGATCCACTTCGGAAATTTGACGGTCATTTTATCCGTGAAAGGGTCTGAGCTGAGTCTAGATCAGTGGCGTCTCAAGGCAAGAATCGTCTTCAGGGGCGATGACATCCGGGACCAATCCGGCATGTCTGCTGTTTTTGAGGAACTGTTTGCGTCGTCTCCATCCTCTTTGGAAGGATTGAACACAGCGGTGGCTTTCGGTTTGCTGGAGTCCCACGGTGTGACAGCCAGCGATGCAGTGCGAGCATACACCCAAGCCAAGCTTAAATCAAAGCACCGCACTTACGTCCTTCTTCCTCCTGAGCTAGTCCCACCTGACAAGAAGCATATCTTCCAACCCTGCGCGCCCCTCCACAAAGCTCTGTATGGGCATCCAGAAAGTTCCGCCTACTGGCAGCAATATCTCCACGAGATACTGCTGAAGCTTGGCGGGGTAGAATTCCCAAACCTCCCTTCGGTTTACTTCTTCAAGTCCCCAGGATTAGTCTTATGTGTCTACGTTGACGATTTGACTTTATCTGGGCGTCGGTCGCTGCACGACGGCTTTTGACGCTCCCTCTCCAAGGAGGTCGAGCTCGAGCCGTATGCAGCCCTGTCAAGGGTACTTGGAAGATGCCACAGGTTCGTTTGCTGGCAAGAAAAGAAAGCGCTAGCACTTGAATCCGCAGATTTCGCAAAACAGTGTGTCCAATTGTACGAGACTGTGTGTTCGCTAACGGTTAAACCTCAACTTACTCCTCATCTCGACATCAGCACATTACCTGCAGCAGACGACGATTGCCGCGGGCAACTCACGGAAGCCGCGGCGAGAATCTTAATGAAGGTGTTATGGCTTGCAAGGTTAAGTCGTCCTGACTTGATCGTGGCAGCCACAATGCTTGCATCGCACGTCTGCAGCTGGTCCAAGAATGATGACCGCCGGGTTCATCGACTCATCGGTTACATTCTGCATTCCGTCGACTACGCAATGATCTTGTGTATCAACGATTCTCCATCAGAGTTGCGATTGTCTTCAGATTTCGCTGGTTGCATAGACACTTCCCGTTCCACGAGCGGCTATGTCTTGGCAATTGAAGGCCCTTCCAGCTTTGCTTTGTTGTCGTGGTCGAGCAAGCGCCAGAAGGTTGTGTCACGGTCCAGTACCGAGGCCGAGTTTGTTTCGCTGAGCGGGGCTCTCTTTTCTGATGCTGTTCCGATGCTTGAAGTATGGGAATCACTGATCCCAGACATCCAGCTCCACGTCTATGAGGATAACCAGGCGTGTATCGCCATCGCCCGCAAAGGATTTTCGGCCAAGCTTCGGCACCTGGCCAAAACCCACCGTGTTAACGTAGCCGCCACCTGCGAACTCGTTAACCTTAATCCCAATATCTTGCTTTCTTACATCAACACTGATAGCCAGCGAGGGGATCCACTCACAAAGATCCTTCCCCTGCAAAAATGGTCACGGGCCCTCGAGCTTCTTTCGATCGCCACCATTCGGCTTCCAGATGTGGACTGAGCATTTCAAGGTATTAGGGTTTCGTAGTCGGTTGAGCCGTGCTGCGATCAACACTTCATCAAAAGTTGTGTTTATCAATGAATTGAGGAGCTAAGCTTCTCTTCACCTGGCTCTTTGCTGAGCATTGTGCCTGAAGATGTCGTGACGATTTCTTTTCAGTGTGTGCTGCTCTCTGTTAGGCTGCACTGCGCCACGAGAGCAAAGCCACACAGGGAATCAACGGTAGGTCAAAGCCATTGCTTCCTCAAGTTCAAATTAATCTGGAGACTGATCACCTCCATCATGCAATGTATAGCCTGTCAATCTTCTACAAATCAGAAGGGGAGTTGAAGAATCTCGAAGATCCTCCATGTAAAGTTAATCTGATTGTGTAGATGAAAAGTTACTGCCAATGACTTTGGCTCAAGCATGAAAAAGGCATCTCTGAGCGTTGCCTTTGCGTTCGGGGTAGGGTTCCTCTGTTGCGGTTTCCCTTCCCTTCCTTCCCTTTCTTACCCTAACATAGCGTGTTCTCTGTTTGGGGTCAGAATAACTGTTGAGCAAGGACCTGGTCGCTGGCGAATCTGACTTCTCCAATTCATCATGGTGTTTTCCTGCCAGGGATTTACGTGCTACTGGATCATTTCTTGGGGTAGTTTTGTATTTATAGGTTTGTTTGGCATTGGAGAAGCAAGGAATCAGCAGTGGCCAAGTTCTTCAGGAAGCAGAACTTCCCCATCAATCTGCTAGCACCGCGGCAATCTGTCATAGACGTTTTGTCGCCTTGCGATCCTTGCGTAGGCAAAAACAATCCTTTCACATGTCGCTCCCGCGGCAAACCTTCTTAAACCAGAGCTGCGAAAGCAACTACACGTCCCCAAGTAACGGAAGCCCGATACAACAAACCTACGGAACATGACATACCCTAAAAACTCTGTTCTAGTTACCATTATAGCCCAAACAGGCACATGGGCGAACTCCCGAAGTCCTAAATCCTAAAGCCCAAGCCCTAAGCCCCAAGTAAACCCGAGGCCCCCCTTGCAAACCGGAGCCAACGAAGACGGAAGCCCCAACACATCTTGAACCCCGGAGCCTTCAACTTTCATGCCTCAAGGCAATGTTCAAAGCCTTCAGCCCTGAAACTCAATGCCCCGGCAAAAGGGCATAAAGAGCCGAAATGCTGAAACCTCCCGAGGGTGTGAAGCAGACCATTGGCATCATCTGCGGGGGCATGAACATCATCCTCCACGGCCACCTGCTCAGCAGGTCATGGCGGTTGGTCACGTTTTCAAAATCCGCCCTCTCATTATCTTGATGCTTGAGTTCCCAAATCCTTGGCGGTTGGTCGCATGTCTGAAGCCCTCCCCCTCATCCGACGACGATGTAGATCATATGTCTTCTACGCATACAACCCGTCCCCTCCTCATCAGGCGACGGTGGTGAATCGATGATGTTATGGTGGTTAATCACATATTGTAGTGCATCGCCCTCATCAGGCGATGGCGGTTGATCACGTTTCTTAGTGAAGTCAGCACCTTTATTGGCTGTTGATTCCATTTCTTAAATCCGCTCCCGTGAGATGAGGCCACGAGGTTGCGAGGCCGAGGTGAGATAATGAGGCCGCGAGGTGAGGCTATCAGGCCACGAGGTTGCCCAATCTCGGAATGCCATTGTCAGGTCTGATCTCCAAAAGGTTTTAGCACTGGATCTAGGGATGTAAAGCATGGGGAACACAGAATCGTTTTGCCTAGCCGTAGGAAAACATCTATCTTTGTGCGGGAACATATTGGGCTCGCGTCCTCAGTTCGACAAGTAGGTGTCGGCATAGATTCAGAGTTTCCCTTGCAGCAACACTGGTGGGAGGGCCTCGAACAACCCTGAAGCGTCGCCTCCTACCCAAGGCTAACATCGCAAACCCAGAGCCCAGGTGGTGTCACCGTCGAATTCATGGTGCCTGGATCCTAGAGCGCTGGATAGTTCAGAGTTCCCGACAGCAACTGCAAGGGGGTTGCGGGTGCAGGATTTACATAGGCCTTGCTTCTGACTACCCACCATGCACCCGAAGCCCCCTGGCCTTAAGGTTTCCTGCTTTTGAGCTCGTAACGCTTGAGTTTTGCTTGACCTCCCAAGCCCTCCACCCGGCCATAGATTGAATTTTCAGGCTTCAGTGTTGGGGGCCTCGGGTTCAAGGACATGGAGTCTCGGGTTTTGATGTTGGCTTTGACGGTTCAGGGGAGGCGCGGGTTGTATGCAAACTACTATCTAAACCTCTACTATTTGGGCCCTTACAGTCTTCGCCGCTCAAACTTTGAAACGAAAGCTCTGTGCAGCAAAATCAGTGCGGCCCCAAACCCTTGAACCTCCAAAGCTTGAAGTCTATGAAGTCTTCAAACCCCCGACTCGACACATTCAGAAGGCACCCGCCGGGCCAGGTCGCTGGGCAGCAAGCGCGGGGGTGTTGTAGGCTTGAGGTTTTGGAATCGTTGCCGAAGCGCTTCGAGACTTGGAGATTGAAGCGGCGCCAAACCTGGCCCCCTGAAGCCTTCAATCCTAACCCCCCGTCTCCTTGTTTAAGCTTCAGAAGGCCGCAAGCCAAGCTTTCATCTTTGCCTTTCTCTGAACTCGGACAAGAAGCCGTGTTGGAGCTTTGTCATGTGAGGTTCCATGCTACTTCGGGGAATCTCTCTCACTAGGGACAAGATGAAAGGTACTGGGTATAGGGGGTTACACGACCCAACCACGAGAACTTGGCCCAATCGTGGTGTGCCATGGGGTTTCCGGTAATCCTGCTGAACGGCATCATGTAACAAACATGTGTCGGAAGACAGGAAACGCCAAGGCACAGCAATATTTCTTATGTGATCAAACTCACTATCATGATGCAATTGCTAAACACCCTCGGCCCTTTTAAAACCCTAGAAACCTTATTCCTAACACTTGAAAAACCTTCTGAAACCTTTTGAAACCGCATACACACCTGGAGAGACTTTGGCAACCAAGTCCGGAAATTGTTTGGGGGTTTGGGGTTTGGCCAAGCCGGAGGCACATTTGGGCCAATACCGGGCCGGGACACCCGAGGGTATAGTAGGGGTATAGTTAGGCATCAGTATTTATATAAGAGGAATACCCCTCTCCAGAAAACAAATTGGGCCATGCTAAGTCGATACAGCCCTTTTTAAAACTCTAGAAACCTTATTCCTAACACTTGAAAAAACCTTCTGAAACCTTTTGAAACCGCATACAAACCTGGAGAGACTTTGGCAACCAAGTCCTGAAATTGTTTGGGGGAATCGTGCACAGTGCCAGCATCGTTGAAGAAAGCTTTGGTCAAGAAACGTTGCTTTGAATCCTCCGACATTCGGGCCTTTCGACTGCTTCTTATAACTTGTAGTTAAGCAAGTCGGTGGGCACAGGATTTTGCGATGGACTTTCTTCAATTAGTGGCGGTTCGAGTCACGAGCTAAGCCGTTGCCACACCAGCCTAGCCAGACCTTCAGCCGCAGGACAGCCGACGCCCCGCGCCGCAGCCCGGCTTGACATTTTCAGAAAGGTGGGACATGCATATGCAGGATTAGGCCTCTCATCATCAGTGCAGCAGTCATAGGCATTCGGGTCATGGTTGCTGCTGAATCAACAATTACGGTAAATTATGGTTCTTAAGGGTGTCTAGCGGACTGTACATGAAAGGAGCACTCCTGCATTGAGTCTTTTTGCATTCAAAGCAGTCTTCAAAGACCTCGCAAGCCGTGTCATCGTCGACTGCAATGCCCCTAGAAACCTGGGAGGCACCCTGAAACCGTAAGTTCCCGTGTTTACACCCTAATACCACGCTTCTGCGAGCTGAGAAAGCGCGCGGGGCCGGCGGACTGCCTGGAGCAGTGCTGCGTGGAGCTCAGGGGTGCCCGAACAGATGTGCAAGGCATGTGTTTATGGACATCAGGATAGGAGGTTTAAGTCGTTTTGCCAAGTTTTTTTCAGCAATGCATTCACGGGTCTTCTGGGGCGTTGTAGGGTCTGAGTTTGGTTTTGGAGGATGGCTTGAGTTGTACGGCCGGAATCACATGGCACAGACGTAAAGCACAACGATCCTAAATGCACATGTATGGCGCACATTCGAAAGCGTACGTCCAAGGGTGTTTTCGAATTGTTTGCCTAAACACCTTGTGAGGACCTTGCACAACCGTCAGCATGCTCTCTACCATGTCGAATATCCTTAATTATATTTGGATCTGTCTTCAAAATCTTTACGTACAGAATTATCATCGTGATCGTAGCACCGCAGTAGGACAAAGATAACCTTCGATATGTTTTGAAATCTCGACTGAACCCCTATGAACCGTCATCATGATCTGTATCACCGCATTGTAGGATACCCTGAATTGAAATGTCCTCCGCATGCTTGCATAAAGCACCCTATGCAAGCATCATCATGATCTATATCACCACATTAAGAATACCTTGCAGTATTCGCATAAGCGCTCGGTCATGTGGCCTCTTCCAGACTTAACGTCAAAGCTTAGCTCCATACGGATTGAATCATTCAGGCTCTTCATCATGTCCTCGGTTTGAGTGTGTCTCTCGGGAGTTCCGAAACACTATAGTGTAACACTATAGCCTGGAATAATCCTAGACACTAAAGCCATCCATGCCACAAGCCCCAGACCTCAGAAACTGAGACCATAGCCGCCATAAAACAAATAAAACAAAACGCAAACAGCCTTACATGTCTTGGTGTGTTGTTAAGTTCACCCGAACCATACATAAAGCCCGTCATCACGACCCGTATCATCACCTCTAACTATCCTTATTTAGTGTTCATGTTACCCCAGACGCATAGGAAAGCTGCATTGTGGTTTGTATCGTCACCCTTTCTGGTCACTATAAACCTAAACCACCCAAGAACATGGCTGCTTGTATTCACCCTAGCATGAACCCTACACCCTATCATAAGCCTCAAGATCCTTAATGCGGAATTGAATATTATCAGTCGAGTGCCGAGTTCATCTACCACGGGTGCTTGCTAAAACCAGTATTGCCAACATAGTGATGACATTAAAACATTTACAACAAGACGGCCTCAAGCTTAGAGCGAAGCTGACTTGAAGTATGTTGAAGCCTTGTCGATACCCACCATATCTACCTGCACTGAATGCAAGCATACATTTACATGCGACACTTACATACAGACATCCATACATGCGTGCCCACGTACATACATATGTACATGCGTACATACGTACGATAATACATACTTGCATACATACGTACATAGATACATACATATATATATATATATAAATAGGTGTACAGACATACACCCCAGACCGCACTCTTGAAGACTTTCAGGTTTCACCGGGCGTGCGCCAAAGCGCGCACGCCGCTCCCCAAGGCCAGCGGGCGTGGGTTGAGTTGATCGAGGCTTTGCGGTTTCATGGAGGGCACAGCGCTCACGGCCCACATTGTCTTGTCTTATACCGCAGCCAAAGCCAGTTTTCCCTTGCCACTTGCTGCCTTGCTGCCAGCATATGTTCAAACATCTCTGAAATAACCAGCTGATCCCAAGTCGTTTGCCGCAGCGGATCCCCGTCAAAGCACTGCCATGTAGATCTTTGAGGGGATTGTGTGGCCCTGTAACATGGGAAGAAGCCCTTACGATTTGAACGGGAAGTCATTCTTTTTGGGGTTTGCATCCCCATAAGAGTACGCAGAGCCCTGTATACATCAACAAAGGGTACCAACCATGCGCTGCAGGGGGCTTTTTGTTTCACGCCGCCGGCCGCTCGTCCAAGACGGCGTACCTTGGCTTGGAAACCCTTTGGATTGATTGGTTGATTTGGGATTACGTTGTCATTGCAACATCGCCTTTGCTTGTGGTTGTGGGTTTGGTTGTGGCCACATATTTGTTGTTGCTTTGGTTCTTGCTGCAGTAAGCGCTGGTGCTGTTTTTGCTATTCGTATTGTTGTTGCAACTGTTGTTGCTCTTGCTTTTGCCATTACAACAGTTGTTGTTGTTGTTGGCGGCAGCACGTGCGTCTGCCGCCGCGCGGGGTGGTGCGATTTCTCTGCTGGCATGTGCTGAAACTCGAGTTTTGGCACTTTGCTCGCCCGAAACTGAACTAGGGTTTTGTTTTCGCATCGGTATTTGCGGTGTTTTCTAGCAAAAAATTCCACAACCGGCGGGCTGCACTGTCCAAAAACATGCTCAGCTCTCCATGTCGCATCTTTTTTTTCGGTGTGTTCCTGTGTGTGTCGCATTTCGCATTGGTTTTTGCAGTGTGTTTGCAATCTCTCGACTTTCTGCACGTGCCGGCTTCGACTTGCATTTGTCTTTCAACTCTGTGCGGGGGTTTGGGGGCATGGGGGGCCGGTGATGACGTCCATGCGACTGCGACGTGTGTTTTCTTTTTCTTTTGTTGACCACCTTCTTCTGCTATGTTGTGATGCAGTGCAGTGGTGGGGAGGGGGGGGTGGGGGTGGGGGATGGCGTCCATGCGAATGCGACTTGTGTTTTCCTTTTGTTTTGTTGACCCTTTTGTGCTATGTTGTGGTGCGGTGCAGTGGTGGGGAAGGGGGGGGTGATGACGTCCATGCGAATGCGACTTGTGTTTTCTTTTTCTTTTCTTGACCTTCTTCTGCTATGTTGTGGTGTGGTGCAGTGGCGGGGAGGGGCGGGGGTGGGGGGGGGTGATGGCGTCCATGCGAATGCGACTTGTGTTTTCCTTTTGTTTTGTTGACCCTTTTGTGCTATGTTGTGGTGCGGTGCAGTGGTGGGGAAGGGGGGGGGCGATGACGTCCATGCGAATGCGACTTCTGTTTTCTTTCTCTTTTCTTGACCTTCTGCTATGTTGTGGTGCGGTGCAGTGGTGGGGAGGGGGGTGGGTGGGTGGGTGGGGGGGGGGGGGGAATGCGAATGCGTCTGTTGTCTGTTTCTCCAAGCAGCCGAAAGCGTCCTGTGCAACTTCCGTTCCCACGCAGAAACACGCACCTGGAACCTAATGCTTATCAAACAAACATGCAGCTAGTATCATGTACAGCTGACGCTGATTCTGATGTTGCTGATGCCGCAATCTTTTTGGTTGTCATTTCAGGATACTTGTTGCTTGACTTTCCACACGTCTACCATGCGAAAGCCTCGCTTTTTTTGCAGCTTTCCAGACAAAAACTTCCCAAAAATACACGACACACCCCGCGCGGCGGCAGACGCACGCGCTGCCTTGTTGTTGTTTCTGTTGGTTGGTTGGTTGGTTGGCTGGTTGGTTAGCTGGTTGGTTGGTTGGCTGGTTGGTTGGTTGGTTGGTTGGTTGGTTGGTTGGTTGGTGGTTGTGGTTGTTGTTGGTGGTACAGACAAAAACAGCAGCCCGTACTTGTTGTTAATTAGAAGCAATTGGGAATGCTTCCGGCGACCGCATAGGGTGCCTGTAGAGTTTTGAGAAGTGCAAGCCATGGTTTACACAGCAACTGCCCTATGATAGAAATGCGGTGTAGGCTGGGTTGTTGTTGTAAAAGGGGGGGTCAAAACAACACACGGAGCTCCAGTTATTGCTTCTACTGCAGGGGGTAGAAACAAAGGCACCAGCGAAATCAGGACTTTGTCTCTACCCCCTGTAGTAGAGGCAAAAACTGGAGCCCCGTTTGTTGTTTTGACCCCCCACCTTTACAACAACCGCCCACACTACACCACATTTCCACCACAGGGTCAGGAATCTGCGATATCCAGAAGGGGTTCGTTCTTATGGGTGTTGGAAGGGCTTGTCTGGAATTTTGAGGGGTTTGCATTGGATACCCGTACATTCAAAACCATACGTAGTTACCAGTTAGTATACAGTAGTTTGCACAGGCCTCGCAAATGCATAATCGCATAATCTGCACAGCGGGGAACTGAAATACACACCAAATCCATTGAAATACACATCAAATCCACTGAAATACACACCAAATCCACTGAAACACGCACGAAATCCATTGAAATACGCACGAAATCCATTGAAATACACACGAAATCCATTGAAATACGCACGAAATCCACTGAAACACACGCGACATCCACTGAAATACACACCACAGCCACTGAAACACACGCGAAATCCACTGAAATACACACCAAAGCCACTGAAATATACACGAAATCCGTTGAAATACACGCGAAATCCATTGAAATACACACGAAATCCATTGAAATACATACCAAATCCACTGAGATACACACGAAATCCACTGAGACACACGCGAAATAAATACAGACGAAATCCACTGACAAGGCACACCAAACAGTATACATCACAGGCATCCACAGGCACTGTGTTGTTGTTGGGTGGGGGGGGTAAAACAACATGACGGGGCTCCAGTTTTTGTCTGTACCGAATCTACAGACAAAAAGCAGATATATGGGTTGACGGGGCTGCAGTTTTTGTTTGTACCTTGTTGTTGTTGTTGTTGCTGCTGCTGTTGTTGTTGTTGTTGGTGGTGGTGGTGTTGTTGGTGGTGCTGGTGCTGCTCCTGTTGCTGGTGTTGTTGGTGCTGGTGTTGCTGCTGGTGCTGGTGTTGCTGCTGGTGCTGGTGTTGCTGTTGCTGCTGGTGCTGCTGGTGTTGCTGGCGTTGGTGGTGTTGCTGGTGTTGCCGGTGTTGTTGGTGTTGTTGGTGTTGCTGGTGTTGCTGGTGCTGGTGACTGCTGGTGACTGCTGGTGACTGCTGGTGGCTGGTGACTGCTGGTGACTGCTGGTGACTGCTGGTGCTGGTGCTGGTGGCTGGTGGCTGGCGGCTGGCGGCTGGCGGTTGGCGGTGGGCGGTGGCTGGTGGTGGTGTTGTGATGATATTTGGTGGTTGTTGTGTTGGTGGTGTCGGTGTTGATTGTGATGCTGGTGTTGTCGTTGTTGGTGGTGGTCGTGGTGGGGGCGCTGTCGGTGGTGATGGTTTTGATTGTTTGCTGTGTGTTGTATGTTGTATGCCGTGTTGTGCGTTGTTTGTTGTAGGCTGTTGTTTGGTGGTCGGTGGCTATTGGCTGTTGGCTGTTGTGGTCGTTGTGTTTGGTGTGCTTGTTGTGGTTGTGGTAATTCTTGTGGTGGTGGTTGTTGTGGTTGTTGCTGTTGGTGTTGTGGTGTTATCCGTGTTATTGGTGAGACTGTTGGTGTGGGTGATGGTGGTTTTGATATTGATGCTGGTGGTATGGTGTTGTTGTTGTGCATGTGAGTGCTGTCGGTGGTGATGGTCGTGCACTCTGCTTTTGTTCAGGTCCGCGGCCGCTGCGAAGTCGCCGGCCCCAGCTGCCTAAGGCACTGGGGCCGGAGCGACGATGGCGAGAGTCTGGCAGCAGTACTGCTGCCGGGCTCTCGCCGTTTCACTTCGTTTGCTCACTTGTACTGTTTTTTGAAATTGGTGTAGAAAAAGGTTTGCCAGGTTTGTCAGGGCTTGGGATGAATTTTGGGGTTCAGGGTCCTTTGTTTAGGAGTTGTCCAGATCCCTGATAGCGGGTGTTGCGGGAAGGCTTAGAAGGCGTTTGGAGCACTTCTGGACACCAAGATATTGATCAAGAATCTCTCCCTGTACACAAAAACTATAAACACACAGAACACAATGCGCGTGTATATATACATATAAATATATATGCACATTTTTTGTATGTGTATATAATCGGGAGCGTAATGGCGAGGGGGCTTGTAATCGACAGCGAAAGCCGCTTGCCATCATTCCGAATTACCGGAGGAGGGCCAGAAAAGAACTCATGTCTCGGATGCCTTCTACAAGACTACTAGCTATGGACCAAAACAGCATTTGTCTGAATGCCCACAGGATCAAAGGTATCCTTCTCTGTTGCGTGCAAAAAGGTACATATCTGTACATTTCGCGGGCAGCTTGAGGCGAACCATAATAACGTATTAAATTGGCTTGTTCAAATCAACGGTTGTTGTGACTTCATGTCGTGAGTTTCGGTTTCTGGTCCTAAGCATATTGATATACTATATATATATATACACACCAATGAACGTAAATGTGTTTCAGTAAATGGTGCATATGTCTGTAAAGTCGTGCTGACGACGGGGCTCACAAAAACAAACACGGCTGGCCATCAGAACGAATTATCGGAGCGCACAGAAAGGAACTCAAAACTTGGATGTTTTCTACAAGACTAATAATCAGAACAGGCATTTACATATCGGCATGCCTATGGACTGGAGAGGAGCGGAGGACCTAGGTTTCGGGAAAATGCCACGGCTCGAAAAAAGGCTGGCATAGGCTTTGCTTTTCCTTGCTTGGCGTCGCGAGGTATCGAGTTGTGGTGTGTTCTGTAGCACAACTGGGGACGGAGGTGTAGGAGATTGCCTGTCAGTCAGGGGTGGTTGAAACCGAGTCGCCGACATGCATAAGTTGGACAGCAGCCGTCTCTCCTAACTCCCGAACCCTTAGCCACAACCCGTGCGTCAAGCCCGCAGTACGGCTCAATGTCGGCACGCGCACTCTCACATGTTGCATACTCCCGAAGAGATATTTGAAGTAGGGGTGTGAAGTGCAGGTTTTCATAAAGGGAGCTCGAATTCGTCTTGACGCCATGGCATCCCAGGTGCGCCTGTAAAAGGATAGGATTTCAGAAGCTGTGGTTGTGTTTGCCTTTTTGCATGTGGTTTCACGTAGCTAAAATTTTGCGAGAATTCGTAGCACGTACCCGAACCCGTTCCAACAGAATGGACTATGCAAGAACCAGAGTACACAGTAGTGGGGCAAGGAGTCTTGGGTAACTGCATGTCGAAGTCGCAGCAACCGACGTCATCACTCACAAGTGTTGACCATGGCGCTGATCCACTAACTTTGGACTGAGACATCCCAGGGCCCAAAAAGTTGGGTAGCTGCGACCTTGCAAGCCCTCCTGTACAATTCCTACCATGCGCCACCCCATAGTCGAGACCCTTCTTGCCTCAGGAGCTACGTTGGAGACGGAAGGAACCACCCCTCTCTGCTGCGCTTGCAGCGTGGACAACGTGGAAGTGGCGACCTTGTTGATCTCTGCTAGAGCAGATGTCAATCGCCGAGACTGGGACATGGACTCTCCTTTGCTCATTGCCGCGTCGAGCAAAAACAACGGCAACAAACCGTACTTCTTAGCACTGGGGCACCACTTTGAGGCCAAAGCAACGGCAATAAATCGTACTTCTTAGCACTGGACCACGGACCACCACTTTAATCCCAAAACAACGGCAACAAATCGTACTTCTTAGCACTGGGGCACCACTTTGAGGCCAAAACAACGGCAACAAATCGTACTTCTTAGCACTGGGGCACCACTTCGAGGCCAAAGCAATGGCAACAAATCGTACTTCTTAGCACTGGGGCACCACTTTGATCTTGGATCCCTAAGCAACGGCAACAAATCGTACTTCTTAGCACTGGGGCACCAATTTGAAGCCAGAGCACCGGCAACAAATCGTACTTCTTAGCACTGGGGCACCACTTTGACGCCAAAGCAACGGCAACAAATCGTGTTTCCCAGCACTGGGGCACCACTTCACAAGCCAAAACAACGGCAACAAATCGTACTTCTAAGCACTCGGGCACCACTTTGACACCAAAGCAATGGCAACCAATCGTACGTCTTAGCACTGGGGCACCACCTCACAAGCCAAAGCAACAGCAACAAATCGTACTTCTTAACACTGCGGCACCACTTCACACTCCAAAACAACGGCAACAAATCGTTCTTCGTAGCATTGGGGCATGTCTTCACAAGCCAAAACAACGGCAACAAATCGTACTTCTTAGCAGTGGGGCACCACTTCACAAGCCAAAACAACGGCAACAAATCGTACTTCTTAGCACTGGGGCACCCATTCACAAGCCAAAGCAACGGCAACACATCGTACTTCTCAGCACTGGCGCACCACTTTGAGGCCAAAGCAGCGGCGACAAATCGCAAATTTTTAGCACTGAGGCACCACTTTGAGGCCAAAGCAACGGCAGCAAATCGTACTTCTTAGCACCGGGGCATCACTTTGAGGGCAAAACAACGGCAACAAGTCGTACTTCTTAGCACTGGGGCACCACTTTGAAGCCAAAACAACGGCAACAAATCGTACTTCTTGGCACTGGGGCACCACTTTGAGGCCAAAGCAACGGCAACAAATCGTACTTCTCAGCACTTTGGCACCACTTTGAGGACAAAACAACGGCAACAAATCGTGCTTAAGTGGTGCCCCAGTGCTAAGAAGTACGAGTTGTTGCCGTTGTTTTGGCCTCAAAGTGGTGCCCCAGTGCTGAGAAGTACGATTTGTTGCCGTTGCTTTGGCCTCAAAGTGGTGCCCCAGTGCTAAGAAGTACGATTTGTTGCCGCTGTTTTGGCTTGTGAAGTGGTGCCTCAATGCTAAGAAGTACGATTTGTTGCCGTTGCTTTGGCCTCAAAGTGGTGCCCCAGTGCTAAGAAGTACGATTTGTTGCCGTTGTTTTGGCCTCAAAGTGGTGCCCCAGTGCTAAGAAGTACGATTTGTTGCCGTTGCTTTGGCTTGTGAAGTGGTGCCCCAGTGCTAAGAAGTACGATTTGTTGCCGCTGTTTTGGCTTGTGAAGTGGTGCCCCAATGCTAAGAACTACGATTTGTTGCCGTTGTTTTGGCTTGTGAAGTGGTGCCCCAGTGCTAAGAAGTACGATTTGTTGCCGTTGTTTTGGCCTCAAAGTGGTGCCCCAGTGCTAAGAACTACGATTTGTTGCCGTTGCTTTGGCTTCAAAGTGGTGCCTCAGTGCTAAGAAGTACGATTTGTTGCCGTTGCTTTGGCCTCAAAGTGGTGCCCCAGTGCTAAGAAGTACGATTTGTTGCCGTTGCTTTGGCCACAAAGTGGTGCCCCAGTGCTAAGAAGTACGATTTGTTGCCGTTGCTTTGGCCTCAAAGTGGTGCCCCAGTGCTAAGAAGTACGATTTGTTGCCGTTGCTTTGGCCTCAAAGTGGTGCCCCAGTGCGAAGAAGTACGATTTGTTGCCGTTGCTTTGGCCTCAAAGTGGTGCGCCAGTGCTAAGAAGTACGATTTGTTGCCGTTGTTTTGGCCTCAAAGTGGTGCCCCAGTGCTAAGAAGTACGATTTGTTGCCGTTGTTTTGGCTTGTGAAATGATGCCCCAGTGCTAAGAAGTACGATTTGTTGCTGTTGTTTTGGCTTGTGAAATGATGCCCCAGTGCTAAGAAGTACGATTTGTTGCCGTTGCTTTGGCCGCAAAGTGGTTCCTCAGTGCTAAGAAGTACGATTTGTTGCCGTTGCTTTGGCCTCAAAGTGGTGCCCCAGTGCTAAGAACTACGATTTGTTGCCGTTGCTTTGGCCTCAAAGTGGTGCCCCAGTGCTCAGAAGTACGGTTTGTTGCCGTTGCTTTGGCCTCAAAGTGGTGCCCCAGTGCTAAGAAGTACGATTTGTTGCCGTTGCTTTGGCCTCAAAGTGGTGCCCCAGTGCGAAGAAGTACGATTTGTTGCCGTTGCTTTGGCCTCAAAGTGGTGCGCCAGTGCTAAGAAGTACGATTTGTTGCCGTTGTTTTGGCCTCAAAGTGGTGCCCCAGTGCTAAGAAGTACGATTTGTTGCCGTTGTTTTGGCTTGTGAAATGATGCCCCAGTGCTAAGAAGTACGATTTGTTGCTGTTGTTTTGGCTTGTGAAATGATGCCCCAGTGCTAAGAAGTACGATTTGTTGCCGTTGCTTTGGCCTCAAAGTGGTGCCCCAGTGCGAAGAAGTACGATTTGTTGCCGTTGCTTTGGCCTCAAAGTGGTGCCCCAGTGCTAAGAAGTACGATTTGTTGCCGTTGCTTTGGCTTCAAAGTGGTGCCCCACTGCCAAACACATGTGTTTGTCGATGATTCACAAGAGTTTCGAGTTTAATGTCCACCATTGCCCAGATCCGCAAATTCCTCAAGCCCCCGAAGGGTGGGTTCCGATCGGAAGAAGTTGGAATTCGGGGCTGTGCAGTGAAACGTTCCCCAACACCTTTTAATCCAAAAACACGCAAGCCCTCCAGCGCGCCCTAGGTGGGCAATACTTCGCCCAGCGAGGTCCACGCAGGCAGGGCATTCGGATTTTGAGATTGGTGGGAGGTACGTAGGAATTCAAGTTTAGGGTTGGGAGTTTTGGAGTTGATTATTGGGACTCGCGAGTTCGAGATATCGGGTGGTGGAGTTGTTGGATTGAGGGTCCAGGGACTTCGGTTAGGGGGGCTGCATTGTCCTATGAGCCTCGAATCCTCCCAAGCTGAAGCCCCAGACCATGATACACCCCAAGCCCAAGACCCTAAATCCCAGATCTCGCAGCCCTAAAGAACCGAGCTCAGGAATCACTTTTAGATACTTTTAGAATTTGCGACAGAAGCCCTCCGCCCTAAATCCTGTTGCGCAACACTGAAGCTGTAGCAGCAGTCAGTCGTGCTTTCATCTTGCGCGAGCCGGAGCGTAAACCCAAAACCTGTAACCCCGAAACCTCCTATTCTAAACCCCTGGAGCCTTCTGAAAAGTCCGCGTAAAGACTGCGGGGCGTTTTGGTGAGACAGTCATCCTAAACTCCGTGGCCGAGAAAGAGGCATCGGGTTCAGGCTGTAGGGGTTTGCAGGTTTGAGGTTTCGGGGTTTGGGATGCAAGGATTTGTCAGCCTTAGTAATTGGTACACATTTTCGAGAGCTTGGGGTCTGGATAGGGGCTCCCTACTGTTTTGTGGGCTTTTGTGCAAACGAGTGGTTCATGGTGCAACATCAGGAAAGGATCGCGAGGCAGCCTTAGGGTGGACATCTGGTTTAGGTGGCCGCGTTTGGTTTTTTGGTGGCTTACGGGACGCGGGTGCTATCGGGAGAATCAGCCGTGTTTAGAAGTTTAGAAGATTGCTTGTCGGCTGTCATAGCACATATCCCACGCCGAGCAGGTGGGGGTTCTATCGGTCTGAATGACTCGCCATAGTATATGCTTGAAGGCCCGGTATAACTATGGTCAAACGATTTGCCCCACAATTCTTCATCACCAAGCCCCGTGTTGGCTTATATCATGGTGACCCAAGATCTTATGAAACCAGTAATGTTTCCCGACAGTAGAAATAAGCACACCATGCATGTGTAGCAAGCATCTGAATAATGTCAAATAAGCGATAAGACATTGTTGGCAATCAACCAGTAAACGGTCATGAAAAAACTATACACTTAGCATACAAGTAGAAAGCCAATATTCATAGCATAATCAAAAGTAGGTCATAAAATGAAGTTATTGGCCGGGATGGGTTCTGTAGTAGGCTTTGAAACTCACAAGTCCATCAGCCCATCAGCCTTAACTCCGGAAACCCCGGCATCATTGACCTGGAGAGGCGCAAGCAGGCTGGCTGTCACCCTACGCGATGTGCTCAGTGCATTCTTTCTGTTTGGCGCATGGTTCGTAATGCAACGATGCAGGCTCGCCTGGTTCTCGAATCGCAGCGGTCCCATTGTCATCGTCAGCTAATTCATTGAGGTGGGTTCTGCCCCCAAGCCGCGCGCCGCATCAGCCTGAGATCGGCAACGAAAACTGATGCACCTTGCTTTTTGGGCAAATGGCACAGTTATATGGGTGAGGTGAGGTTTGACGACCACCAAGTCACGCATCGAGCCCCAGTTAAGGCGCGAAAGCGCAGCGGCAAAACGCCGGGCTTCGAGGGTGTGGGGACGCCCAGATTGTGGTTTGTTCTTCGAAAGGTCTCAGAATCATCAGGTTCCTAAGACACGAGTCGGAAACAATATTTCATTAAAGTCCTTGCTTAACTTACCGCATCCCAAACCCCATTCCGCCCGCATCCTTGGCATCCTCGTTTTCCCTGGCCTTCTAAAGCTGTGCAGGGGAGAAGAGTATGAGTCTATTCTGAAGCAAGCAAGGGGTCAAAAGGCTCTTAATACTGCGACGCCAATCGGCGGATTGAAAACGTTTCCAATGATCCAGTTGCCAAGCTCCTTGAATCATCAAGTACGGCATCAAGCTTAGATACAATTAGACTGGGCTAGTCAGCCCAAAATGACGAGCAACTCGGCAAAGCCAAACGCAGAGAACCCTTCAAGCCAGGTTAGCCTTGCATTTCCGAAAACACCTGGATACCCCAATCATCTGGGATCTCTTTGTGAGGACCCCGGCGATTTCGCTGCCATGCCAATGTTTGGGCGTTTCGGTTTGAGGGAAAACCGGATTTCGGGTTTAGTGGCCCTGACCTCAGGTGCCCAGCGCACACGGAAGCGAGCAGCTTGCTAGGGCCCCGGAGTTGGACAGCGCTTTGGTTTGAGGTGTCGGCAGGGAGGCGAAATACTGAATGTTACACATCCGGGTGCCTGTCTGCGTCACGTATCACTTGCATGTCCATGTCTCTGAAAGGGTAATTTCCGGGGGCTCGATCCGTGGACAACATCATGGCTAGCCATTCTGCTGTGCCGTTTGGGCATGGCGAAGGAGATGATGATTACCTCCGTCAAGGTAATGAATTATATGCAACGAATCATCGCTATTGACACGCCGAAACCCGAAGCTCAAAGAAACACAACATAACACCCCGTAAGCCTAGGAGGCAAAAGCCTTAAACCCAAAGTCCTAAATACCGGAAGGGTGCTTTTGGGAGAAACCCCTATAGGATCGAATCACCAAGCCTACAAACCTTCCATGAATTTTGCACACTTTAAGCCGTAAGCCCTTAGTCATAAACCAATATGGACGTAGTTGAGTCTCGCTTCCGAACATGGGCCTCGGCACCGAGTTCAGTCCAAAGGTCTTTGGGGCTCTCAGAAACAGTTGTACACCCCTTCAATTCCGGGAGTTGTGTGAGTATGCATATGTATTGAGAAATTTGTTGCTAACAACAATATCACAAACGCACACCACCATGAAGGCCCTCAGCTCAAGACCCGCACCCATGTAAATCGGGAACCCTGCGCCGAAACCTGGCTTCAAGCCTCTGCAAAACTTTTCATACAGGGTTATAGCCCACAAGCCCTGACATACCTACAACAGTCCAGTATTTGCCCAATCCTTGCCCCGCCCCCCGCCCCCGCCCGGCCCACGCTAAGACCTTATTCAAGCATCAACACCTTGAAACGTCGAAGGCATCGAGTGCAGCAGGCAGTGAGCATCCTCCAGCAGGGGACCAAGAGTTCCGGTTCCAAGGTGTGCTCCAGGCCTCCAGGATTTTAACCCGTGTTTGAACAGAGTTTCAAAGGGTTGAGGTTGAACTGGTTTATAGGGCGTCGGGTGTTATTGCAGTTCCATAACGGCCTTAGCAGAAAGACTGCAGCTCGGGAGAGCATGGTTTAGTTCCGCAGATGATGATTATGAGCCGATAGTGCCACCAATTATGACCTTGATTACTGCCCCCATCTGCAACATATCAAAGTTAATCCCCCTAAGCATGGACATTGATTGGGTCAGGTGTCATGCATCCCAGGAAGTGAACATGCTGCCAGTGTAGCGGTGATGTCGGAAGTCTGTTGGACGTCATCGGGGGTTTACGGTTCAAGGTTTAGGATTGGTAGAATGATAAAGCTTAAGGTTTAGAGTGTCGTAGTGTGCCTAGAAAGTATCCGCAGGCTCTGTCGGATGTATACAGAGTATATAGTGATATTTTCCATTTGGGGGCTCTATAGGTCTGGCTGGCTTGTCACAAACTTAACGACCCCAAAATTAAATCATACAAGTTCGCACTATCAGTCTGCAGTGATGTCCCCGCATCGTCTTCAGACTATACCTAATCTGTTCGGTGCACTCTGTGTACTGACGAATTTGGTTCGAAATACCTAGGTAGCCACACCGATACGCACCGAAAGAACCCTCGTACGCTTCAAAAGCTCGAAGGTGTTTGACTACTCCTCAGATACCAAGTGCGTCTTCGACCCACTGGAAGTAGGTGGTGGTGGACTTCTGAAATGCTCGACGAAACAGGGATAATGACTGGTTGACCTGGAGTGGCTATCTTTTTGGTTGCTATAGGGGTGCGACTCCTCATATCCGAATCCCCCCGTGGCTAGTTGTCGTTATACCTCTACGTACTAGAACATGGTTCGAATCACTTTTTAAGTTACGTCTTGAAAATACGAAGGGCCGTAGACGGGACACCCTTTGAAGAAGGCTAGGTTATACGGCTTTCATGTCTAAGAGTTCTAGAGGGCTTGATGGCGAATTTGACAGGGAGGTCGCCTTAAGTATACTTTGTCTGCCATTCAGGCACCGAGTGCACTTGGCAGTGGACCACAGGTATTCCGAAGCGCTGAGCGAGCTCAAAAACCCGCTAAACTCATGCTAATTCCGTTGGAGAGAGAGGAGCTCTTTCATTACGGATTAAAACGGATTATCAGATAGAGGACACCGTTCCTTTCCTGTCAAAAGACCTATTTTCGTTTCCTAACCAGGAGTTCTTTCGTTTCATATAAGAAGATAGAGGAGCTCTTTCATTTCGTACTCAGAGATAGAAGCACGAATTGATAACATACGTGTTATGAGAGCTCTCTAATGTCCTCTTTAAGTTTTTTTTGTCTAGAGGTAGAGGAGTTCTGAATTATCCTATCCTTTACATGAACTCTACCTTGCCTTAGGTCATGAGAGACTCCCTCTCTATATTTTTGCACGACATGAAAGTTCGCTATTATGTATATCTTGAAGCAGTAGCTTTTCTATCAACAACGAGTTCTCGAGCCTGGGCCGCATTAAATGAGTTATGGTCAAAATTATCGTTTATATATTTCAGTGTAGAGGGTAGATGTTGTGCCAAAACCCCGAGGATCGATAGGGGACGCGCTAAAACGATAACCCATGATAAGATAGGCTAGTAGAAGCATGCGCCGTAGTCGGATTTGAGCTACCCCTCGAAGCGGAATAAGTATGCAAAGTATTGCCTAATAGTCTGTGCCTAGGGCAAAGCGACCGACACGGAAGCTTTCAGATGCGTGCACGGAACGTCCATCGATTCGAAGCTTAAACTGTCGGAAAAGGCTGTAAACCTGTGCGCCGAAAGCTTGTTCTGCACATGTTCTGCAGATTTTCAGTTTTCATGTCAGATGTGGATCGATAACCAGATCGATGACCGGTCGATACCCCAAACGCGTCAAGAACGTGCTAAGCAACCCCATGGCTCATTTAGGTATTTGTCGCACTTGAAAGTATGCTTGCGTGCGAGGGTCTGGCCATGTCATGGGGAAGACGCCCTGCTGCTCCTGCTAATTACTGCTACTGCTACTGCCACTGCAACTACTACTACGGCTATTACTACCACCACTACCACCACTTCTACTAACGACTACTACGACGACGACTACTACTTCTCCTCTCTTCTCTCCTGGAACTCGTCACTTGTACTCAGGAAACGCAGAAACTCCCAGCACATCTATATAGCTTAACAAGTCTACTCAGTCGTATGGTCCTTGCAGGTGCACGCGGCAAAAACCTCGAGGATCGATAGGGGACGCGCTAATTCAAAACCAAAAGCAGCATCAACAAGTAATTTTGACGCCGACTCAAATGAATACATTGGTTAATTCAGTTAATTCCGCGGCCTAGGTCCCGAATTGAATGAATTGAGTAATTAGTTCATTTAATTGGTTCATTTAATTCTTTAAATGGCTTCGGATCTCTGAGGGGCGGTCTGCATTTAATGAATTTAATTCATGTAGTTCTACGGCTTAAGCCCCGAATTAAAATGAATTGGCGTAAATTGCCTGGGAGCTGCCGCCTTAATTCATTTGATTCGGGGCGTAGGCCGTAGAATTGCATAAACTAACTGAATTAAATAAATACAGGCCGCCCATTAGAGATCCGAGGCCATTTAAAGAATTGAATGAACTGGTTGAATTCCTCAATTAATTCATTTAATTCGGGGCCTGGGCCATA
>CAJNDT010004747.1:0-11378 GCA_905221615.1 Symbiodinium sp. CCMP2592
TGCTCTCACTGCACGAAACGTATTCCAGCTTGGGGCTGCACGTCCTCGGCTGTTCTCGGACTTCAGCTTGCTCGGGCCTGGAGTCGGCATTTATGTACGTCCAAAATTCAGTACCATGGCGCTGACGCTCGGACAGGAACCTCTTATTAGCCTGACCTGAGCATCACTCGCTGGCGTGGTCCAAACCGCACATCCACCCACCTCGGACCGACAGATCCTCAGGCCGTCCTCGGAGTTGACTCCAGCCTCAGAGTTGGAAGACACACAACTGTAACAACCCAGTGAGAAGTAGCTCGTCAAAAGCAGGCTCTCCTGTCAGGCTCGTGCCATGTGTGTCTGGGTGCGGATAAGGTGTGCGGGATAGCCGAAGTACTTGAAAGAAGCCAAGAACCCCAGATGAACGAATCAGCTCAAAGTATCTCTCATAAGGTACCCTGGGACGTTGAAATTGGGTGAAGTGCAGACTGACACCGGGAGCCCCACGACATCGCGACAGCGGTTCAGCCACCTGCCACAAGCTCGAGTCGCATGATTTCACAGCAGTGACTGACACCTTTCGAAGAACGAGCAGCTGCGCGATTTTTTCCGCTCGGCGCTCATATTCGACCACGCCAGTATGCGTGGCAAGTGCACCACGTTCCTTTGGAGAGGTGCAAATGTGCATCATTAATGGCCCTGGCACTGTCTCGACTCAGTCAGACTGCAAAGGCTTGGCAAACTCGGACTTAAGCATTAGGATTCTTAGGGATGGCAGCTAGAGGCCGCTATGTAAACACTTGAACTTTTTGAGTTGCCTGATCAGCAGTCGGACATAGCATCGTCAGAGTCAGTGCTCGGGCTGATTTTCAGCCTGGGGTTGTGGACAAACAACTAAGTGTTGTTTAAGTCTTAGTAAATAATAAGTACTACTTTTGAAGTCACAGTCATTATTTTAAGGATACAGCCAAGGATCACCATCCTCGTCAGGATTTACGAACCACCTGCTTCTTCGGCGCAGAACATCAGGCTTCGGCCCATATCCTCCTGTGAGGAAGGAATACTGGGAGGATCTCCGGGGCGAGCGGGACCTCTCGGGCCAAGCTGCCTTTGGCATGGCGGGCGAGAAACTCTTTGGCACTCCGACTGGCGGTGGAGGTATTGGCGAAGCGCGCCTCGGGCAAAGCCAGCTAAAGTTAAGGTTTGGGTTTTGTGGGCTTATGCTGTATGCTTCTGGGCTTAAATCTTTCGTCCTCCTCGGTCCTGACGGGGTGAGGCTCTCTGTCGGACGCACCAGCCACAGCAGCATCATCGTCGCGGCGAGGTCGTGCCTTGCCAGGCTAAGGAATAGCAAAATTAAAGTTACAGAGGAACCCGCGCGTCGCAGCCTGGTGGTGCCGAGAAGCAGGTGCTGGATCACGCGACGAGGCAGAAGGCTCGTGCTCGATCGGCTCCGTCGGCTCGGTCAAACGAGGGCTTTCAGCCTGGAGTTGAAGAATGACATGATTATTGAATCAACCTTAAACCCGAATAAACCACAAAACCCATTCAATTACTTATATAAGTCAAGGAGCAGCCTGAGCCTTGGCCTTCGGCATATTTTTAGGCTGCAGCAGGGCTTTTGGTCGAGCCTTCTGCTTCGGAACCTTCGGAGCTGCTTTCTCGGACGAAGAAGGACCAGGAGCTGCAACCACAGGCTCGGCCGAAGAAGGACCAGCTGCAACCCCAGGCTCGGTCAAACGGGGGCTTTCAGCCTGGAGTTGAAGAATGACATGATTATTGAATCAACCTTAAACCTGAAAAAACCACAAAACCCATTAAATTACTTATATAAGTCAAGGAGCAGCCTGAGCCTTGGCCTTCGGCATCTTTTTGGGCCGCAGCATAGGAGGTGCTGGATCACGCGACGAGGAAGAAGGCTCGTGAGGAATCGGCTCGGGAGCCTCGGTCGGCTCGGTCGAAGAAGGACCAGGAGCTGCAACCTCAGGCTCGGTCATATCGCCCACCTCTTCCTCCTGTGACCGTGGCCGCCAAACATTGGGCTCGAACCAGGCCTCGTCGTCCGGATCATATTTCCAGTACGGACTGTTGCCGGCATCTTTGTAAGTCTGCTGCTCGGACGCAAGGAACATCACCTTCCTGGGTTGTTGATTTATGAATAGGTAACTCGAACTATAAAAACCATAAAGGGCAACTCTCAAAGAAAAGTCTTCCAAAGTGGTACCTGGATTCTCTTGGAGGAAAAAGCGGAGACTGCGTTGCGCCTTGTCAAGCCCGTCGCTGTCGCCGACGACAATCTTGACGAGGAGGTGCACCGCAAATTCCAGAAGGTAGTCCAAGCCGTGTCCGGCAGGATTCAGGCCTAGGTCATTGTTGGGATAGGATTAAATTTACATTTTTATTCCTTATTGGGTTCAAGTACCCATAAAAATGTAAAATGTTACACAACTATGACAGAGATTCTGCACATGCCGACACAGTCGCGCCAGATATGGCGCGAAGCTCGGTCGAACCGCCCCAGAGCCCACGCGAACCCGGGGCACAGCACCCATAACTCGGACGCATCGGCATCCACCTTGCTGGCCGTCGGTAAAAAATTGCCACAAATGAAAAAACCTAACCCTTTAAACCCTATATCAGGCCTCAACCCTTTTCAGATAAGCCGCCCAGTGCTTGATCGCCCGACCGATAGGTCTGTCACCGCGCTTCGGCACTCCGTAGGGATGGATGTGCTGGACTCCTGAGTGTGCTATGAATGAGTCCGACCCATCAAGAAATTCAGTTAGTATTATAACTGAATTCAGAAGAGAGTCGCAGCCAGTGGGCGATCCTGCGAGTGCCACTGAGCAGTTTGCTCGAGACAAACGACTCGTCCCAGTCTTTGGATTTGAATGCCACTCGGACGCCATACTGGACCAACTGCCTCGTCATGTCGAACGCCCTCCAGTGTGAGTGAGTGGCACAGCACAGAATCGCCTGTCAGGGTCGTGGTCCACTTACAGTCAGAAGCTCCCTTCCGATTTTACCGAAGCCTTACACCCCAATTTAGACATGGCACCGCCCAGGTTGGAAGATCAGCCCTGAGCCAGCGAAGCGTCCAGCAGAAGTCGTACGAAACATCGTACATGAAGCGAATCACCCTCTCGTCGAGCTCGTTCTGAATATCCAGCCGAGACTGGTCGAGCATCGGGATGTCGGACGAAAAACCTGAGGCGGTCTAGGACTTAGGGACCTAATAAGCCTGGTACTTTTTTGTTTAATAAGTTCTAAGATTAAAAGCTAGGGTGCGCGGAACCAGTCTCGGTCGTGGGTTTCCGAAGTTGCAGGCCTTATTGATGAAATCCCATGGAATGGTGTCGAAGTTCATGGCTGGAGCAGCCATGGAGGAGGCGAAAGTTCAAGGAATGCGGTGATGCTCGGTCCTAGTGTCAGTGCCAGTCGGACCTGTGATGGGTAGGTGATGCATCCCTAGGTGGTACTAGCATATCCTGGGTCCTAGTGTCAGTGTCACTCGGACGTGTGATTCCTGGCAAGGTGATGCATCCCTAGCTAGTACTGGCATAATATCCTGGGTTCTAGTGTCAGTGTCACTCGGACGTGTGATGGCTGGTGATGCATCCCTAGGTAGTCTTAGCAATAAAATATCCTGGGTTTTGATTCTTGTGTCACTGTAACTCGGACGTGTGACATGATCATGATGCACTGCCCAATCCTGAGCCCACCTCGCGATATGTATCAAGCTCAGCTCATGCAATGCGAACGCCAATGCTGATGCAGCGCTGCAGTGCAGAATGCATGCGATGAGCAACAGCTGCAGAAGGCAAAAGCTGCATGCACCAAAGGCGAGCCTTCGGAATCGGATCGAGAATCAACTCGGACACAGCAGCTGGCTCGACCTTGAGAGTTTTCTTGAGCTTTCGGCTTGTCTGCTTGTATCTCGGGCGGGGCGATGTCGTTTGGTCTCGGGCGAAGTATACTGTGGGAGGCTTCTGATAAGAGCCTGGATTCAGGAGGTCTGATGGCCCCAGATGCGCACTCAGTGACTAAAGCGACTGCACTCTCAATCCTGAGTTCCCAATGCTCCTCGGACTTAGGCCCCTGCTTTGCTGGACCACCATCTCACTCGACCTGAGTGGGTTTATTGAATTATCAGGCGAGTTTTAATTGGGTGTGGCTCTCGGACCTCGGACCTGTCAGGACCTCTCAAAATCCCAAAACACACCCGAAGCCCTGTCGGAGCCTCCCTTCGAAAACACTCAGGACGCTGGGCTCGGACGGACACCGTAGAGAGCCTGACAAACAGGGCCGAAGCCCTGTCTGAGCAGAACTCTCAACCCTTGACTGCCATGACAAACAAGGCCCGAAGGCCCTGTCTGAGCACGACAATCGAACGATTGAAGTTGTGACAAACAGGGCCCGAAGGCCCTGTCTGAGCACAAACTTCCCCTTCATTGAAGTTGTGACAAACAGGGCCCGAAGGCCCTGTCTGAGCACAACTTCCGCGCCTTGTCTGGCCCAGTGCACCCGAGCTCGGGCTTGGGAGGTTGAGAGCTCGGGGTTCACAGGTTGAGGTATTAGTATTAGAGTTTAAGGTTAATCAGGACTTGGACAAAATAACACTCGCTCGAGACAGGGACGGCTTCATGAGGTCAGGACTTAGGGTTTTAAGGTTGTTGAGGACTTAGGGTTTTGAGGTTGAGCAACGGTTGAAGGATTGAGGTTTTAGCGACGAGCTTGCAACTCGGACGGTTCAGGATTTAGCGTTCGAGAAGCCTCATGCCCGGACCCCAAACCCCTAAACCCGTACTTTCACTTTATTAAACCAGTCAGAGCTGGGGGCCCCAGCATTGATTCGATCGGCCGGCCATCTTGCATGTATGGCCCTTCAGAGTCAGCAGTCAGCAGCTGCTGCAGTCGCACATGCAGACTCAGACAATCAATGCTGTCAGTCTGAGCAAGTCTTCCAACAGTGCTCCAGCTCGGCCCGGCACATCCTCTGGTCTTCTCGGACTGCGGTACGTGACCGGAGACGAGCAGCAAGAGTTGACTCGGGCCTGAGAGTCAGACGAAGCCAATTCAATCAATCTCGTAAGTATCATCGCACTGACGCTTGGCACTCGGACCGGTCATCACCTTGACCTGAGCATCAGCAACGGTGGCCCTTCTACGACAGACTGAAGAGCAAAGACCGACACTGGGAGCCTCACGATGTTGCAGGAGTTCAGCCACCTGTCACAGTGAGCATACGTAGTCAACAGCCTGTCTTGAATCTCTGGATAGAACAACCGCAAGCCACTGCAGATTCTTTTCGGAGCTCTTAGAATTCGGATTCGGCACCTTCGGTGCAAAATGGCATGCGACATGCATGTCTCGACTCGGTCAGACACTCGGACTTAATAATCTGTAAGTCTCAGATTCAGGATGACAGCCTAGGATACCCAGTAACCTAAGAATAAAAAGGCCTCTCTTTTTGGGTTAGTCTGAGTCCGAGTCGATCCAGTCACTGTCGCTGCTCTCGGCCGCCAACTCGATCTCCCTGTTGATGTGGCTGGCCGAGATCCAGTGCGCAGCATTGCCCGGCACGTTGCAGAGCACGCAGCGGCCACGGGTGTCTACCGCGCGCACCGGGCGAACTGGACCTGATAAGGTGCAGTTATACGGTCGACAAACAAATGCTACTTGAGTGGCAAGAAGGCAAGCCTAACATTGCCGCCAAGGATCGGGATCTCTCGGGCTGAATCTCGGGCGCAATCTCGGGCGGAATCTCTGGCGCCTCGGGCGAAGCCAGTCGAGACTTTGGCGTTTTAATGGTTCCCAACTCGAACTTCACTCGGTTTGCAACGATTGGTCCTGCTCGGTCGCGGCGGGCTCGGACGCATCGTCGTTGGTGGCAGTGGCAGTGGGCACCACCTTGCAAGGCTAGGGCATATCACCAAATTTATTATGTTACTGCAGTGCTCGGCGGGCGTCCTAGCCTTGTTGTGGCGGCTCGGCGACTTGGCCGCCGCCGATGATGACGATGCCGGCTCCTGCTTCTCCTGCTTCTCGGGCTCCTCGGTCCGAACATAGCTGCTATGTGCTGCAGTGCAACTGGTCAAAAACTAGCCAAGTGACAGTAGGACGAGGTGCAGCCACTGTGGGTGTATCGGGCGGAGCAGGGCCAAGGTGAGCAGGAGGAGCTTTTCTTGCTGGGGCGCTCGTGGTCTTCTCGGGCGGACAGGCCGGCTTGGCTTCAGCGGCTGGTTTGGGCGGAGCGGCCGCTTGGGGCGGAGCGGCCGGTGGAGGCGGAGGTGGAGGCGGAGCGGCCTGAGCGGCCGAAGAGGCCGGATTGGGTGGAGGAGGAGCTGCCGCTTTAGGACCCGCCGCTCTTGAAGGCTGCCACCTGTCTTTCCATTTGGCCTGAGCAGGAGGTGGCCGAAAAGTTCATATTATCTTGCTGATTCTCGGGCGTTTGACTGTTGCAGCTTAGCATCGTCGTCGCCCTCATAGTGCCAAAACGGGAGGTCCTCGGTCGAAGACGTATAGTCGGCCTCCTCGTGCTGCAGTAGCATCCGCTTCCTGGGTTGTAGTTTAGATTTTGGGGCCCTGGAAATTTATTTATGAACATTTAACATCTATTAAACCACAGTTTCCCAAAGTGCAACCTCGTTTCTCCTGGATGAAGTCCCTGAGGATTTTCCTGGACTTCTCAAGGCCATCCAAAGCAACCTCGGACGAAGGGTCCTGCTGGAACGCCAGGATGTAGCGGATCATCGCGATGGAGTGCTCGTGCAAATAGTCCGCACCATGGTTGGTGGGACTCGATCTGCACAGTCCTGCGAAGTCCTGAGGTTTGAAGGGTAGGGTTTATGATGCGAGCTGCGAGTGCTGTGCCAGTCCTTATGCGATCGAGATTCCATCCACATTTGCGGTGGCATCGGGCTCAAGAAAAACAGGCAGTAGCAGAAGCCCGGGACCTCCTTCCACAGAGCCTCCACCGCCCCCGCCATCTCGCCACTGCCCTGAGATGTGTTGAACAGAATCAGAAGCATAGACTAAGGTCCAAGTTGCAATTCAGACAAGGCACCCAGTGGCCCTCTTGATCCCAATGCGGGCGGTCACCGCGTCTGGGAGGTCCAAAAGGGTGAGCATGTTGAGCACCTGGAAGAAACAAGTTTTGGATGCGATTAGAGTGTTTAGTTTGAGTCCGAGCGAGCCACCACAAATCGCAGCCAAGATACGGAGATATTTGCGAATGCGGTGACCGCCCACACTTATCTTCGCGGATATATCGGACGGATCCCAGCCTCCTTCGCTCTTCAAAACCAGCCGCAAGGCAAACATGACGAGCTCGGTCGTAAGAGGCTTGGCCCGCTCGTGCGAATGAAGCATCCCGGAGACCACAACCTGTCGGTGGTCAGGGTATTGACTGAATTGAATGGCATCGGACTACAAGAAATTTAGGCCCTGTTAGTTTAAATTTTAGCACAGGCACGATCCATGCTCCTTCGTCCACCCGCATGTACCGGAGCGCCCATGCCAGTGGATAGTGACGCTCGTACACAGGGGTGAACACTTCGCCGAACTGCCACGTGAAGGCTGGGAGGCAGGCTTTCTGCAAGTGTGGCAGCTCGGTCTCATCACCTGGGTAGGCGGTCTAGGGTTCTACTGCGGAACATGCGGCGATCACAGGCCTAAACCCAACCTAGCTGCAGATAGGGCGCGAGGAATCAAACGGCTTCGCACCACCGCTACGTTGCAGGCGCTCTTAATGAAATCCCAGGGAATCTCGCGAAAATAGGATTCCTGGGTGCACTCCATGGCTGCACGGGCGACTTAATTAATGTGTTTTGACAAAGCTGCCTGCTCATCTCGTACTTAGTAAGTCTAGGACTTGTTAGTATTAGAGGTGCCGCAATGGCTAGATTAGATAGCAAAGGTGCCGCAATGGCTAGATTAGATAGGACTTAGTAGAGGTGCCGCAATGGCTAGATTAGATGATGAACCCCTAACCCCTACAGTCCTAAAGATTGTTGCCGTAACTCGGACGTGCCACTAATGGGCCCATGCATAGCCTGGCCTAGCAGCCTAGCAGCAGATAACGTCATGGCATGAACCGATGTTCATGAATGCTGCTGAATCTTAAGCCGACATCGCGAAACGCATCAAGGTCTGCTCATGCTGATTGGCATTGATAGATGCCAGTGCCCATGCTCGTGCACTCATGCAGCCCTGCAGTGCAGAATGCATGCGATGAGCAACAGCTGCAGAAGGCAAAAGCTGCATGCACCAAAGGCGAGCCTTCGGAATCGGATCGAGAATCCACTCGGACACAGCAGCTGGCTCGACCTTGAGAGTTTTTTTGAGCTTTCGGCTTGTCTGCTTGTATCTCGGGCGGGGCGATGTCGTTTGGTCTCGGGCGAAGTATGCTGTGGGAGGCTTCTTGAATGAGAGCCTGGATTCAGGAGGTCTGATGGCCCCAGATGCGCACTCAGTGACTAAAGCGACTGCACTCTCAATCCTGAGTTCCCAATGCTCCTCGGACTTAGGCCCCTGCTTTGCTGGACCACCATCTCACTCGACCTGAGTGGGGGTTTATTGAATTATCAGGCGAGTTTTACTTGGGTGTGGCTCTCACACAGTCAATCACTGCCCTCGCAATCCTGAAATCAAAAATCCTGATTCTCCTGAGGCCGCTGCTTTGCTGGACACACTCGGCGGTAACTGGGCGGGGCTTCGCTGCTTTTGGTTTCGGGCCCGGGGTTTTGGCACTGCTCGGACATCACCTTGACCTGGCCTCTCAAACTCCGAAATCCGAAAACAAAAACACTCGCTGGGCTTGGACGGACACCCCACGCCACCACCTTAGTAGCTCCTTAGTAGAGAGCCTGACAAACAGGGCCGAAGCCCTGTCTGAGCAGAACTCTCAACCCTTGACTGCCATGACAAACAAGGCCCGAAGGCCCTGTCTGAGCACGACAATCGAACGATTGAAGTTGTGACAAACAGGGCCCGAAGGCCCTGTCTGAGCACAAACTTCCCCTTCATTGAAGTTGTGACAAACAGGGCCCGAAGGCCCTGTCTGAGCACAACTTCCGCGCCTTGTCTGGCCCAGTCCACCAGCGCCCACTCTCGGGCTGAGAGGTCGGGGTTTAGGGTTTAGGGCTTGGGTTTAGGGAGGTGGGCACAGGGTGTTAAGGTTGAGGCTGTCGATGGGTCTAGGGTTTTAGGATTGGGGGTTGGGTTGCTTGAGATTCTCGGGCTGCAATTTTTTATGGGTTTCTTAAACTAGTAAGCCTATCCCCAAACCCCTAAACCCACAACACCCCAACCCTAACTAGTAAGCCTATCCCCAAACCCCTAAACTCACAACACCCCAACCCTAACTAGCAAGCCTATCCCCAAACCCCCAAACCTACCTAGTAAGCCTATCCCCAAACCCCTAAACCCACAACACCCCAACCCTTATGACCCTGTACTACACCCTAACACCCGGAACCCAAACCCCTGAACCGGTACCCTGGCAACCGCAGCTGGGGGCCCCAGCATAGATGCGCCCGGCTCGGTCATGTCGCCAGATGGAATGGGCAGAAGGTTTCCGGTGCTCGGGCTTGGGTTGGGCTGTTTTTTTGGGGGGCGGGGGAGTTGAAAACTGATATATGGTTTGGTAGTGACTCGGGCATATCTAACTACTGCTTGGGCCTGAGCAGCCTGGACACAAACCCCAAAAAAGCAAAAGATTTAACAACCTGCCAAGAGCTGGGAAGTTAAGCAAAAGTGTGTGTCGGAATGGGGTTCTGTGCACATTTTCAAGTTAGCACGTCTCTTAGCATCTTCCGTGCTGAAGCAAAAATGTGTGTCGGAATGGGGTTCTGTGCACATTTTCAAGTTAGCACGTCTCTTAGCATCTTCCGTGCTGAAGCAAAAATGTGTGTCGGAATGGGGTTCTGTGCACATTTTCAAGTTAGCACGTCTCTTAGCATCTTCCGTGCTGAAGCAAAAATGTGTGTCGGAATGGGGTTCTGTGCACATTTTCAAGTTAGCACGTCTCTTAGCATCTTCCGTGCTGAAGCAAAAATGTGTGTCTTAATGGGGTTCTGTGCACATTTTCAAGTTAGCACGTCTCTTAGCATCTTCCGTGCTTAAGCAAAAATTTGTGTCGGAATGGGGTTCTGTGCACATTTTCAAGTTAGCACGTCTCTTAGCATCTTCCGTGCTGAAGCAAAAATGTGTGTCGGAATGGGGTTCTGTGCACATTTTCAAGTTAACACGTCTCTTAGCATCTTCCGTGCTGAAGCAAAAATGTGTGTCGGAATGGGGTTCTGTGCACATTTTCAAGTTAGCACGTCTCTTAGCATCTTCCGTGCTGAAGCAAAAATGTGTGTCGAATGGGGTTCTGTGCACATTTTCAAGTTAGCACGTCTCTTAGCATCTTCCGTGCTGAAGCAAAAATGTGTGTCGGAATGGGGTTTTGTGCACATTTTCAAGTTAGCACGTCTCTTAGCATCTTCCGTGCGAGCAAAAATTTGTGGTCGGATGGGGTTCTGGTGGCACATTTTCAGTAGCACGTCTCTTAGCATCTCCGTGCTGAAAGCAAAACTGTGTTTCCGGAATGGGGTTTTCTTGTGCACATTTTCAAGTTGCACGTCTCTTAGCATCTCCGTGCTTAAGCCAAAAATGTGTGTCGGAAATGGGTTTTTGTTCTGTGCACATTTTTTCAAGTTAGCACTTCTCTTGCCATCTCCGTGCTGAAGCAAAAATGTGTGTCGGAATGGGGTTCTGTGCACATTTTCAAGTTAGCACGTCTCTTAGCATCTTCCGTGCTGAAGCAAACATTTGTGTCGGAATGGGGTTCTGTGCACATTTTCAAGTTAGCACGTCTCTTAGCATCTTCCGTGCTGAAGCAAAAATGTGTGTCGGAATGGGGTTCTGTGCACATTTTCAAGTTAGCACGTCTCTTGCATCTTCCGTGCTGAAGCAAAAATGTGTGTCGGAATGGGGTTCTGTGCACATTTTCAAGTTAGCACGTCTCTTAGCATCTTCCGTGCTTAAGCAAAAATGTGTGTCGGAATGGGGGTTCTGTGCACATTTCCAATTTAGCACGTCTCTTAGCATCTTCCGTGCTGAAGCAAAAATGTGTGTCGGAATGGGGTTCTGTGCACATTTTCAAGTTAGCACGTCTCTTAGCATCTTCCGTGCTGAAGCAAAAATGTGTGTCGGAATGGGGTTCTGTGCACATTTTCAAGTTAGCACGTCTCTTAGCATCTTCCCTTCTGAAGCAAAAATGTGTGTCGGAATGGGGTTCTGTGCACATTTTCAAGTTAGCACGTCTCTTAGCATCTTCCGTGCTGAAGCAAAAATGTGTGTCGGAATGGGGTTCTGTGCACATTTTCAGTTAGCACGTCTCTTAGCATCTTCCGTGC